>REGM01000010.1:711070-737342 GCA_004194415.1 Aurelia aurita | reverse complement strand
GGGGGGGGGGTTCTTCCATAGTAAAGGTACCTGGGGATGTGCCGCGCTCAAGGGTGTACTTTTTCGGACTTCTAGTCTAGCCAAGGGTATGCTTTATGGCAATTTTAGTCTAGGCCAGTCTAGGCAAGGGTATAATTTTTGACAATTTTCGTCCAGGAAAGAACAAATTTTCTTAATTTGTGTCTAGAAACCCCAAATTTTGGCGATTTTGGTCTAGAGAAGGCGAAATTTTGGTGATTTGTGCCTAGAAAACGGCAAATTATGGTACTTTTGGTCTAGAAATTAGTCTAGCCAAGGGTATAATTTTCACAAAAATTGGTCTAGCCAACGGTACCATTTTGAAGATGCTCGCGGCACACTCCTTTCCGAAATTTGGCCAAGAACCCCCCCCCCCCGTGACGTGAACGGTGCCCTAGGCTCTGGTACCCAGGTACGTGAACGGCAATCCTTGAATTGAATCTCATCCCCATCCCCATACACCTGGCATTCTCATATTCTGTTGCTCAGTGTGACACAAAATGTTGTAAATATAAACATATAAATGAATTCATTCATAAAAAATGCATAGCCTGCGTACAGACTCGACAGTGGTGCGGAGGAGAGAGAAGGCAGCAAGACACCCTGTGGTAGGGTGTCTTTACTCATTCTCCCTTCTCCGCACTACTGTGGAGTCTGCACGCAGGCTAAAATGTATGGATAAACATGACTATGGATAAACAAGTTTAGTTCTTAACTGAGAGACACAACTTTCATGAGGGCACTTTTTCGAAATTTGAGAGACACAGGGCACTTTGAAATTAGAATAGAGAAAATTTCTAAATATTTGGTGATTAAGGTGCATCAATGCCTAGCCTGTGCGCAGCCTCGACACTCCTCTGAAAAAGTATAGAGTATCTATAGAGTATAGAGCAGAGTATCACTTTCCCGGAGGAGTTTTGAGGCTGCGCATAGGCTAATCCGTGCCGTACAAATTCCACAATTCTGCTCAAATGTACCAAATTCCTAGCTGGCTAGCTGCTTTGGTTTTATAAAGAAAGAGTAACCATGCTGCATTTTCATTTTCACAGCCAGCAAATACCAACCTTTAGCCATTGTAATTCCTTCAATTGGTTTTAATTCGTAATCAATCCGTAAAACATCGTTTTCCATGTTTGAAACTTTCCTTTGTCGCTCTTCTTCGGATTGTATGACAAGATACAAGGCAGCCGTTCCATTCCTTGATGTGATCGAAAGTGACGTTCTTGGGTCATTCGTCTCAAAGCCTCTGAGAAATTTAAGCCCGTTGTTTTCGGTTTCTTCAAAGTACATTGCTACGCCCTGCTTAGATATCAAATCCACAGTGAATTCTGACCCAAGCAGCTCAACAGGCGTTTTGAATTTAATTTGAAGCCCTCCACTAGGTCTGTTCCACTCCAAAACTCCTTTTGAGCAACGGAGCTCCACATGCATCACTCCTGGGTTTTGTTGGTCGTTAACTGAAGAGCTAAAATGAGATGTGGAATTTCTGGCATAATCATTCAACCGTGTTAAAGAATTTGAATGAACGAAAAGATAGATCTGCTTGAAATTCTGTGCTATTTTGTAGTAGGGGAGAGTGGGGCTAGTTGTCACAGGGGTCAGTTGTCACCGTGTCAGTCACAAATGGAATGCAACACAAACCGAGGAAGCTCTGACCGGCTCTGACGAAGGATGTTTTCTGGAAGGTTATGATGTACTTCTTTAAAATGTATCAGCGAAAATCAAAACAATCAAAGCATTCGGTTGAAAAGAAGTGTGACAATTTACCACTGTGACAACTAGCCCCACTCTCCCCTATATTTCAAAACCAGGTAGCTATTACCTAAGAATGTCGCTAATTGAAAGCCCTGGATTAATTTGACCTTCGATGCAAGATCTCAAAAAGAAAAATTGAAAATTAATTAAGTTTTCAAATTTGTTATTTTTGAAACACGGAAACTTTTTCTGACTCACGTGCTAAATATTTAAGAAACCATTCGTTTTTAAATACTCAAGGAAATCCATGGCATTATTCACTTTATTGTGCATGTTTTTTGTTTTGAATTACCCAGAAGGTATAATTGACATAATTTCAAATAATGCCTTCAAAAAACTTGTTGTGAAAAGTCCACCACAAAGGAGGGCACAAGATGTAAGAACTTGAGGAAACTCCTCAGAAACCCATAAGAAACTACAAGTGTTCAAATAATGAGAAGAAGCTTCCAGTACTTGGTCAAATAGGGGTCAAATTCTTCGTTTCTAAGAAAAAAATACGTGTGTTGGTTTTTTTGTGGTGAATTTATCACATCAGAAACTGATTTAATTAATGATCATCTTTTGGCTCATGAATAAGGGCTGCCAGCCTGACTCTTTGGGTTATTATTATTATTATTATTATGAATTTATTACAGTGTCTATGTATTTAGCATACTGTGCTAATTGGGGACACTATTTATTACTACAATGAAATTAAAACACTAAAATAAGGTTGCCTACAAAAGTAAAGTTCTAAAATAGAGCAAGTGTGAAAAATAAAAGAAAAATATTATGTACAATCATTAAAGTATTATATAATAGTTTACAATTTTTTCTTTTCTTTTAAAAACAGAGTTTACAACCATCTGAGCACATTTTTCCCACAAAGTCTCCCAGTTCTCTCTTCCTGATGTGTTTTTTAAAAGTATTTATATTATTACTATTTCTCAGTTCTTTGTCCAGCTTGGACCAAATGAATGGCCCCAAGTATCTTATAGAATGTTTTCCATATCTTACTGTGTTGAATCTTGGAATTACAAAATCATTGTTCCTTAGTGTATAATTAGCAGTTGGTCTTTTGAATAATTCTTGTATGTATGAGGGGCACAAATGGTTCTTAACTTTGAACATTAAAATTGCTATATTTTGAAGCCTCTGATTTTGAAGTGTCCTTAATCCTGATTTTTGTAAAAGTATTTCATATGTGCTCGATTTATCACAGTAAACTGCTCTCAATGCACGTTCTTGTATTCTTTCTAACTTTCTCCTATCAGAAGCTTTACAGAAGTGCCAGATTATGTCACAATATGTAAGATTTGGAAGAATAGCAGCCTTGTAGAGTTTAAGTTTCGTTGCTGTTGGTATCAGGTTTCGCAATCTAAAAATAACTCCAATCTTTTGACTTGACTTGATGCTTACATTTCTGATATGTTCACTGAATGTCATTTTATTGTCAATTGTAACACCAAGTAGTTTCAATTTATCGGTTTGATCAATAACATCTCCATGAGCTTTAACTTGTATAGCTTCATGTATATCTATTGTTTGATTTTCATGGATAACCATAGCTTGGTATTTCTGCCTATTTGCAGAGAGGAAATTGCTTTTATACCATGTTGTAGCATTTTCAATATCAGAATTTAAAGCTACTTCTACCTCCTTTGGTGTTTTTCCAGACACATATAGCTGATGGTCATCAGCATACATACTTATATTGCAGTGCTCTATCCTGAATGTCATATCATTTTGATAAATGTTCCAAAGAAGTGGTCCAAGCGATGACCCTTGGGGGCATCCTCTGTCAGTAGCTATCCATTCACTTCTGATATCTCCTAACTTTACCCTACTCTGTCTGTTGGAGAAATAAGACCTGATTAAGCTAATNTCAAGGATTGAATAAATATTCCCATGAAGGATTGAATAAATATTCCCATGAAGGATTGAATGAATATTTTCATCAAGGATTGAATTAATATTTTCAAATTGGATTGAATGAATTTTTAGACAATGAGCATGTAGATTTGGATTGAATTGAATATATAAATTGGTGTTTAAATTGAACGAATTTTGTTGAAGAATTGAATTAGAATGCATTTTCATGAGCCATTGAATATATATTTCAGGGTTTGAATTATGCTACAAATAGGCAGCCATACTCAGGCTTACGTGTTTCCCAAGTTTCCTGCCAAACTAATTAATCAATGTTATACCAGGTGAGTAAAAAAACAATCCCCGTTTGAAAGGCTACTGTTCCCTGGATATTAAAGAACGCCGGTCAACCAGCATCCTTTGCGCGCTTCGCTTGTTGCCTTCGACTGCGTCGGCCATTTTCATATGACAACATTCTCTGCAAAGCGCGACCGCAAAGGATGCTGGTTGACCGGCTTTCTTTAAAGCAACAATATTGACAGATGCCCTGTTTAATAGCGGACATGTTCAATTAAATTTAAAACTTTAGGTGCCTTAAATTGGTCGCTCGGTTCTGAAATATAAGGGATTTCCTGTGTTATCCTCTTGGGAGGATGTGTAGCATTTGTTATCCTCTAGAACTAATTTTGTTTTGCTCCCAGAGCTGAAATGTTCAACTTCCCAAAGGGATAAACACGTGCTAAAGTGTGTTCAGGTCATTGCTGTAAGGCAGAAATTTAAGGAAATTTGATCGTGATTTTAGGCCGTTTTGAAGGTTTTCTTGAAGGGATTTTCCCGAGAAAATCCCTCATAAATTCTGAAAGGAGAGCCCATTTTCAGTCAGGTAATTGTTAAAATCTAACTGAACATGTTTGATATTAAACAACTTGTTTAATATGGTATTGCCATGCAACCTCGTCCCCAGGGCTATTTGTTGATTGCCATGGTATTGTTTCGATATCCAAGGAACAGTCCTGTAACAGTAAACGGTAGTATAACCTCGTTATTACACGTAGCCTCGTAATCGCGTATATTTGAATGAAATAACTTTTTCCTTTCGTTGAGCACATGCGCACTTATTCCTTTTATTCCCGGGGGGGGTACCGCCATTAATTCCTGAAAGGGAGGTCCAGACAGGGTTAAAGACGGCCAAAAGCGAGAATTTTGAAAATTACCATCAAATGGTAGTTTCTTTTTACTGAAACCCCCAAATGGTAGTTCAATGACCTAAAATTGGGCCATTAGGTAGCTCTAGTAATGACAGTTTTCTGCCTTGTTTCATAATATCCAACTATACAAACCTAGGGAGCAGAGTAAGAAAACTTCAAACTTCATTGATGATCATTTCCACAACTATTAGCCTGCATGGAAACTCGACCATATCTTTATGCGGAGGAGCATACTGAGTTGAAATCTTATCATAGCCAGGGATCTTAGAATACCCCCAACTGGTAGCGTGTGTTTACTATTAGGCCTGTTAGGGCCATTTGATAGCCATTTGGTAAGAACAACAAAAACAAACCGACTGGACCCCTTGGCCATAATGAGAGTACTCCCCAGGGGGGACAGTAGCTAATCTAACTGGGATTGTTTTGTATCACACCTGGTAAATCATAAAGCCAGAGCACAGAAAAGAGCTAAATCTTCCTCTGGACAAAAACATGCTTTTGATAGAACTTTCCTCATTTTTGAATAGAAGATGGGTGTACTTAGGGCATGGCATAAGTTATTCCTTTGTTTACGGAAACTTTCCTCACGGTCAGTGGCCATGTGACCGTAATGTTTTCCTGACTCTACATAAAGTTATCTTTCAATAACAAGCCTGTTTCTATGTGATTTTTGAATTGTTATATTATCATTCCTAATTTCCATTTTAAAGTGTCTAGAGAGAAAGCTATGATGGTGCTTCAACTGGCAATAACAAAATGTACCACATTCATCAAGTATACAGTAAGATATTTTTACCAATGTTATACATAGCACACTTCAAAAGAGACGATGTCACATTATTCACACTCCATAAAGACTTGTCAACTTGCTGGTGACTTCAAAATCAGGTCGTTAGCTCTTTGATATTAGATCTTGCAGCTAGCTATCTGATGCTTCTTTCACACCTTCTGCAATTTCAAGCTTCTCCTAAGGGATTGAATAAAAAGCTATATTTGCAAAATGGAGAAAGCAAATTATGGCTTTAAAAACAAAACTGATTTGTTATTCTCGTTCCATTTTTTCATGACTTTTTAGACATTTTTGTGAGGTTCTGATCTCCCAATCTTCTTCCATTGACTTCATTTTTGTGCAGTTATTCAAGGAATGCACTAGTATATGATTTTTATTATTTAAGCGGTTTACTAGATGTGCAATAGGGCTGTGAGTGGTAAAGTTATGAGGCTACCTACAATGAGAGGACTTCTCTTAGCTAAGAATCTATCAATTTAGTCCTCATGTTTGCGAGCAAAGTGAGTGGCAATGTTTGAGAGCAATGCAGTAAATTTGAAGTATATCCTTGAGTTGGACAAGCAACTTATCAAATATGCTTGAGCTTGTCAATGGTTGCATCTCGTCTGATAAGCTAAAATCTGGTTCATAAAGAGCTAAAAACAAAGATACACTAATATTTTGTAGACCATTCGATTGAACCTCCCAAGGTTACTTCTTATCAGGTTAGAATGAATTAAAATGAATATTTCACCGTAAGATTTAGACTACGTCCACACGATGCCAGCACAATTTGAAAACGGTGAAAAATGTGACGGATCGATTCTTACGAAAACGGAACTCAACCGTTCACACGAAAACGGCACACTTTTTGCCGGCAGATTTTGAAAACGATTTTCAAATTGTGCCGGTATCGTGTGAAAGCTAGGCTACCGTCAGATTGTTCACTGTTTTCAAAATGTGCCGGCATCATGTGAACGTAGTCTTAATCAAGATGAAAACGAATATAAGTTGAAGCAGAGAAAGGTTTGTAGTGATTTTATGGCAAAATTTTATAGCACTGAAAATCACTGTACAGTATGTTGCAGCCCTAGAAACAACGCTGCTCAAACAAGTAATGTCTTTTTGTTGGAAAATATGTCAATCAGCTCAAGTTTAGATATCTTAGTTGCATGTGGGGAAGATTTTTACTGAGAACTTCATCAAAGAAAGTGCTAGCACCACTCAAGGGGGGAACGGTGTTTCTAAATAAACAGTAGAGAATATCAGAAAGAAGTTTTTAGAAAGGGTACTACAGTAGCTGCCCTCGTGCTGCCCCCGTACTATCATGGCAAGAAATTTTAAATAAATAAACAAATAGATTTTAGATCAAATCATTTCTGCTTTTGTGGTGAATATAAGTTCAAGATTCTAACAAAAACATATGTATGATGTAACAACCTTGACCGATGACACACATGCCCAAAATTTATCATTTTCTTCCGAGCAGAAGGAGAAGTACGATCTTCTCCTGCAGTTTTCTAGCTCAATGTGAAGTTCTTCGCATGCTTCTAGTGCTCTGTTGAGATAAAATACAGAATCTAGTTTTGTGACATATTGTAGTGTTAGTCTGCAAAGTATGGATGAACTTTTCCAGAAGATCCCTGATGCCTTTATCATATAATTCTATCAGCACTAATTCTCTGTCTACAACAGTGGTGGATCTAGGGGGCAAGTAGGGGCAACTGCCCCCCTTCATGATGAAAACCCAGCTTGGCACCCCTTTTTGGCAAGAAGAATTCCCTCATCATGTCCATAATGCACTCTTTTTTAACTTTCTCCATCAGAATATGGGGAAAAACATACTACAAATCAAGATATTTTTAGTAGAAAAATCAAAGAATTTTCTCAACTAGGAGCCCAAAAGCTTTCATGCCTTTGGCGTGCTTATTTTCTATTNTGAACGTAGTCTTAATCAAGATGAAAACGAATATAAGTTGAAGCAGAGAAAGGTTTGTAGTGATTTTATGGCAAAATTTTATAGCACTGAAAATCACTGTACAGTATGTTGCAGCCCTAGAAACAACGCTGCTCAAACAAGTAATGTCTTTTTGTTGGAAAATATGTCAATCAGCTCAAGTTTAGATATCTTAGTTGCATGTGGGGAAGATTTTTACTGAGAACTTCATCAAAGAAAGTGCTAGCACCACTCAAGGGGGGAACGGTGTTTCTAAATAAACAGTAGAGAATATCAGAAAGAAGTTTTTAGAAAGGGTACTACAGTAGCTGCCCTCGTGCTGCCCCCGTACTATCATGGCAAGAAATTTTAAATAAATAAACAAATAGATTTTAGATCAAATCATTTCTGCTTTTGTGGTGAATATAAGTTCAAGATTCTAACAAAAACATATGTATGATGTAACAACCTTGACCGATGACACACATGCCCAAAATTTATCATTTTCTTCCGAGCAGAAGGAGAAGTACGATCTTCTCCTGCAGTTTTCTAGCTCAATGTGAAGTTCTTCGCATGCTTCTAGTGCTCTGTTGAGATAAAATACAGAATCTAGTTTTGTGACATATTGTAGTGTTAGTCTGCAAAGTATGGATGAACTTTTCCAGAAGATCCCTGATGCCTTTATCATATAATTCTATCAGCACTAATTCTCTGTCTACAACAGTGGTGGATCTAGGGGGCAAGTAGGGGCAACTGCCCCCCTTCATGATGAAAACCCAGCTTGGCACCCCTTTTTGGCAAGAAGAATTCCCTCATCATGTCCATAATGCACTCTTTTTTAACTTTCTCCATCAGAATATGGGGAAAAACATACTACAAATCAAGATATTTTTAGTAGAAAAATCAAAGAATTTTCTCAACTAGGAGCCCAAAAGCTTTCATGCCTTTGGCGTGCTTATTTTCTATTACATTGTTGGCGCCCTCTCTGCAGGTTGCCCCCTACAACTTTGGGCTGGATCCACCCCTGGTCTACAAGTTTACTTTCTGTTATTTAGCATACACACTTTGAAACCATTTTGCAGAGTATGATGCTTTTCAACAGATCACAACCCTGTCTACCGAGTATGAAAAATAAGATCTCTGGTGTGCACGACCAAATTTAGTGTGCAATTGCCATACTCTGCACAACAGATCAGTTACTCAAATTACCTTTGCTTCTGTTGTCTATTATGAAGAACATTTTGTTTTCCCTGATTCTGCACACCAGCTTCGATATTTATATGTGCAATAACTAAATTTCAAGCCAACAAAATTCAAACAATATTGCTTCAGTTTGAATCCATGATTGTTTCATTCAGTCATGCAGTGCTTACAGTCTGGTCCAAACGTAGTATATCACGATGATCTTGATCGTAGTATACTACTAGACTGATACATCGTTGTAGTTTCGCTATTTGCCTGAACTGATATACCGCTACAACTACGACTCATGATCTAACTGTCAGCTGAGATGACCACCTCATGGCCTAAGCTATTTCATTGAAAATACCGATGCTAAAATGCTTCAAAATTTGAGGTTACAGGACTTGGACATGGTTAGCAGTACTTAGAAGAACGTTTCCTTATGCAAAAAGTTTAAATACCTGAACTTTTCTGCAATAATCTTCCTGTTTAGAGGCAAATTAGATCCGGTAAATCTGCTCGAAGCTGCGAGAGTCAACAACTGTCAGCATTGTTGTCATGACAACTTAAACAACCAATCACAGCACGTTATTTGAGTGCAATTCGCCCATATTTGGCTCTTGACTTTCTCTCGAGTGCAAATGCTGCTCTCTGATTGGTGAGACATAAAAGTGTTGTGGCTGGCTGCCTCAACTGACAGTTAGATCATAAGTCTGGTATACTACTACAAACTGCAACTTTATTTTGAAGGTCGTAGTATACTATGAGATCTTAAAGCTTGTTTGAAAACATTTCCATACATTTCTTCATATTTCTTTATGCCAACGGAAAAGTCAATGATCCATATTTTTTACAATGGTGAGATTGTAAATAAGATTTTAGGCCTTTGTTTTCATGTCTAACATTTAGTGCACGGCCCTTCCCGATCTACGATCATTCGCGTACAGCATCTAATCATACTATGACATCGTAGTATACTACGTTTGGACCTGACTGTTTAGGGGCTGCACACAAATCAATTCTTTCACGCAAAATGTCCATTGGACGTTGTCAGAATACCCCCACCCCTCTCCCCCCAAAAAGTTTCATTGAATATTTCAGATCACAAGACTATTTCATATCGTTCGTCCGGTCCCTTCACCCCCTCCCCCCAAACGTCCATTGGAAGTTTTGCGTGAAAAAATTGATGTGTGCACATGATCTTAGAGGTCGGCAACATTTTGATTTTCATATTTTCAACGGCAGTTGGCTGCTAATTTGAGACACCCTCCCTCTCCAACCCCTTAGCAGCCATATTTTAAATCTTAGTTAGTAGAAAGCATGATGGTCTAGACCGTGCGCAAGGCCGGGAGGGAGCACGCTGCTAAGTCTCGCTAAAAGTCATGTCAATATGCATTATGAAAGTGGATGCTTTAGAGTCACGAGAGTGA
The DNA here is from genome assembly GCA_004194415.1 of Aurelia aurita. Classification (NCBI taxonomy): domain Eukaryota; kingdom Metazoa; phylum Cnidaria; class Scyphozoa; order Semaeostomeae; family Ulmaridae; genus Aurelia; species Aurelia aurita. The sequence goes on along the minus strand of REGM01000010.1, from coordinate 727,196 downwards.
CAAAAGTATGACCTTTACATGCTTCATTCTTACCAAAGAAATTACACAATGAAGAGGCAAAATAATCTTAAGAGGCTTTGGCCTTTTTGTGGTCTAAACATTACATCATCAACATCATTCAATTCATGTCATTTTCAAATATTAGATGTCTACCAAATTTTCTAGTTTTTACCATAACAAGTTACCCACAGCCTGCCCTTTTTACCCTTGCAGTCCCTGAAGGATTTTGCTACAGGATTCAAGTCTATGCAAAAATTGTATATTAAAGTATTAAGCATGTCTTTTTTAGGCCCCTTCCTAAAACTAATATAATAAATTGTGGCTTACCGAATCCAGCGTATTTTCTGGCGCACCTTTTCTTCCTTGAGGTCTTTCTTCCCTAACAAGTTTCGGATTAATCCGTCCATTCGTTTGGACTGTGAAGGGGGTTTCGCGATCTTAAGCCATAACCAGAATAGACATAAATCACAGCAACATGCTTAGGCCATCCGCCATTAGGTTTAGCCAAATCGAGGTCGGTTTAATCTGAAATGGAAATGAGGCAAGAAAATTGGGGGTTAAAGTTTTCATATGTTTTGTAAACAATGATAATTTAATGTTTGATAATTTAATGAAATGCAATTTTTCATATTGAAAGAGAAATCTTCCGCCTGCAGTTACCAAAATTAATCATGAATACTGAGTTATCTGGCGAAGATCATCAAAAAAATTGACAAATTAAATAAACCTGGGTGCCTGCAAAAATCAACATCATCCAGCATCACCCCCCGATAAGCAAACACGGAAGGAAAACAAACCCCAGATGAAGTTCGAACAATCTCAAGGGCGGGAAAGCCAAGCAGTTTTTGCACGAGAAGTTTGTTTTTGATGGCAATTTCAATGATATGAATGTCTTCACAGAGCAACTGCTATTGTAGGTAAGAAAATGCAGTGGTTTAAGGATATATTACAGTATGACACTAGTTTTGTGCAGCGTCGTTAATTGAAAAATGCTTCAAGGCTTAGGCCTAGGCCAAAAAATCTGCACTCTTCCTGGCTCCTAAACCGGGACCGGGATGTGACCTTGACCTCCTTGATATGATCGCCATATATATTGTCCTGCGATCGGGTCATATTAGCAAAGTTGCATTTACCGTTGTTAATATGGCCTGAATTTCAAATTAATGATGAATTCAAAATTTATGGATGGAAAAATTTTTGCGAGCATTTCCTTGTAGCAGTCAGGCTTGCCTTGCCTCGTCATTGTTTTTTTTTCTTTGGCAGGTTTGATCCTGTTCATTTCCTCTAAAGACGTTTTATTTGTCCTAAAATGATATTGAAATGGAAGATTAAAACGAACAAAGTCTATTTTATTGGCACACCACACTGACGCCGTTCTTAAACCTGACAGTAAAAAATTTGTAGGTCGGAAAGGGATCCTGCCAGATCACTCTCCAATTGAATCCAATTTGCAACAACATGCAATGTATTTTGCAGAGACCTACAAGACAGGGGCATAGGGGGCACCTTTGCCTCTCCAAGGTTCTTCAAAAGTGCCCTATTTCAACCTTGACATGCCCATTTGTCTGCCTTTTTAAGGTTTAAAAGTGCCCTTAATAGCTCTAAAAGAGGCCTCTGTGAGAGCTATGATCTTTGCCTTTTTAATGTGAGGCCCAAGGATGACGTTTCTATTCAGTGTTGTTGTGCTTCATTAGCAAGACACAGGGATGGCACCAGAAATCTTCCGACAGAGGGGCTGGAACTTCCGACAGGGGGGCTAAAATGACTAAAAAATGCTGTTTTCATACGTCATTTTGCCACATTCCCTCCAAAAATAACCCAAAATTTCCTCCGACGGGGGGCTAGATGCTTTCGACCCCCTGGCAAGACAATGGGTAAATTCAACAAAAGTTACTTTTCATAACATTTCAAGATATACAGTATATATATATTAAGTCCATGAATCCTGTCATTCTCAATTAATATATTCCTTTCATTTCTGGTTAGGTAAAGATTTAATTCCGCAAAATGTCAACAGATATCTTCAGCAATTGCATATTTTGCCTGGAACTGGATTTTAGCTTTACCTACAAAACGAAGAAACTGCTCAGAGCAAAGATCACTGATAATGATGGCATCATTTCATATATTCTCACAAGAAAGGTATGTCAGAATTTTTTAATTTTGAGGCAGGCATCACTGCATTGTGTTAATTGCAGTTACATTGGTAGAATTCATGTGGTAATTTTTTATCTATTCCTTGATCTGTTTCTAGTCTTTTTGAGATCAAGAGAAAATTACAAAAAACAACCAGAGCAGGANACAACATTTCACAACAAACCACATTGGTAGACCTCGAGACGCTAAACCTGGGTAGGCCTATAAATGGCCTGGTATCTCGCATGAACGAAGGGCAGCAGAATTTGTCTTTGATTGACATACTCATTGTTCCCAAGTAACTTGTCCTTTTAAAAGAAGAGGACAATGCACACCAAGGCAGAGTTTAGGGCTATGAATATTGTAGTAACATCTAGCAAGAGCGGAGGGCAGTCCTTCACAGCGGCCATTTCACTTCGCATCTTTGAAGGAATTTTGGGGAATCAATCACGGAAACACCCCGGATACATACCTTCTGTCTTAATTTATTCAAACAAATTAAATCTCAACAAAGCGCCTTGCTTAGGCCAAGTAAATCCCGTAGGTAACATCTAGCAAGAGCGGAGGGCAGTGCTATTCAATTACGTCAGATACCGGCAAATGTCTTTGGTTTCCTAACTTATTGTTCCCAGGTCATTGTCTCTTGCTAGATGTTACTACAATACTGCCTTGGTGTCCATTGTTCTCTTCTTTTGTAAGGAACAATGACCTGGGAACAATAACCTAGGAAACCAAAGACATTTGCTGGTGTCTGACGTAATTGAATAGCACTGCCCTCCGCTCTTGCTAGATGTTACCTACGGGATTTACTTGGCCTAAGCAAGGCGCTTTGTCCAAAAGTGTCAAATTATTTGGCAAGTAATTAGGTTTTCCACGTATACAGAACCTAGAGGGCCTAGGTAAATACATCCATTGATTCGTTTGGATTGTTGCGGAAGTTCCTTGGGATATCCCCAGCTTGTTTGTGTGAACAGATGAGGAGAACGAACGTCGATATGAGATAAGATAATATATCACCATCTATCAATCATTATTCAATCACATAATCACTCGACACAAAGAGTCACCAGACGTCATAACTTTAATCCTATTGTTAGTACTAAAATAGACTACCCTGGGCTCTTGCTGCCGCCGGCTCTTTTTGCCCTCGGCTCTTGGTAACATTCCTACTATGGGTGTAGCAGTCAGGCTTGCCTTGCCTCGTCATTGTTTTTTTTCTTTGGCAGGTTTGATCCTGTTCATTTCCTCTAAAGACGTTTTATTTGTCCTAAAATGATATTGAAATGGAAGATTAAAACGAACAAAGTCTATGTTATTGGCACACCACACTGACGCCGTTCTTAAACCTGACAGTAAAAAATTTGTAGGTCGGAAAGGGATCCTGCCAGATCACTCTCCATCCAATTGAATCCAATTTGCAACAACATGCAATGTATTTTGCAGAGACCTACAAGACAGGGGCATAGGGGGCACCTTTGCCTCTCCAAGGTTCTTCAAAAGTGCCCTATTTCAACCTTGACATGCCCATTTGTCTGCCTTTTTAAGGTTTAAAAGTGCCCTTAATAGCTCTAAAAGAGGCCTCTGTGAGAGCTATGATCTTCCTAGTAAGAACTGCTTCCTACGTCTTTGCCTTTTTAATGTGAGGCCCAAGGATGACGTTTCTATTCAGTGTTGTTGTGCTTCATTAGCAAGACACAGGGATGGCACCAGAAATCTTCCGACAGAGGGGCTGGAACTTCCGACAGGGGGGCTAAAATGACTAAAAAATGCTGTTTTCATACGTCATTTTGCCACATTCCCTCCAAAAATAACCCAAAATTTCCTCCGACGGGGGGCTAGATGCTTTCGACCCCCTGGCAAGACAATGGGTAAATTCAACAAAAGTTACTTTTCATAACATTTCAAGATATACAGTATATATATATTAAGTCCATGAATCCTGTCATTCTCAATTAATATATTCCTTTCATTTCTGGTTAGGTAAAGATTTAATTCCGCAAAATGTCAACAGATATCTTCAGCAATTGCATATTTTGCCTGGAACTGGATTTTAGCTTTACCTACAAAACGAAGAAACTGCTCAGAGCAAAGATCACTGATAATGATGGCATCATTTCATATATTCTCACAAGAAAGGTATGTCAGAATTTTTTAATTTTGAGGCAGGCATCACTGCATTGTGTTAATTGCAGTTACATTGGTAGAATTCATGTGGTAATTTTTTATCTATTCCTTGATCTGTTTCTAGTCTTTTTGAGATCAAGAGAAAATTACAAAAAACAACCAGAGCAGGATTATACCATGGAGCATCTGTTTATTGTCTTCTATTTCCAGGGGGTACTTGACCAAATTTTGGTCAGAGATGTGTTGCAACCTTAACAAAGACACCTGTTCTTTGTTCCATTTTTTTTCACGCATACCTTTGACCTTATGCCAATTTTTTGAAAGTGTATCTGACCTTTCACTAATTTTTCGAAAATATCAAAATTTTGAAAATTGATATTATTCTTGTTAACAAAACCATGATAATTGATACCGTTCCTTATGCCAAAATATCAAAAATTAAAACCATTGTTCCTTATAGCAAAATCTTTAAAATTGAGTGGCACATCCCCAGTACCGAAAATGTACATTTTACCTCCTTTCAGGCTCCTGTTCTGTTTAATTAGTTGAGTGACAAGTTGAATTAAACAGATAAACGAGACTGTAATAAGATATTGGAGCAAAACGTTGAAACTTGGTAATATTTTTATAGCTTTTTTTCTTTCTTTATATAGGTAACTCATTTGGTTGTATCTGCTTCGAAAGACAGTGATCCTTCATACAGAGTGAATACTGCTTTGAAATATGGAATCCCTGTGGTATCCATCGATTTCATTGATAAATGTGTCAAACAAGGAAAACTTTTGAATGCAGATGCATTTGTTGTTTTTGGGGAAAATCTCTCAACTGAATTCAGCAGTGGAAAAGTCACAACTGCAGGTTTGAATGCAATTTTTTTTTATTTGCTTGAAAAAGAGGCATTACTTTCAAAGAAATTGGGGAAAGTCAGGCAATTGTTTTTCAACACACCACCCAAATCCCAAAGTCTTGCTGAACCTCGCATCCCCTTATCAATTGCTCTACTTATTACATAGTACACATAAACATCCAAATGTTTTAGACGGAAAAGTTTCAGACAAGAAACTGGGGGAAAATGTTTCGGACGTTTTTTGAAAAATTGGAAATAATTTCCTGTTTTACAGCTTATTGGTCAAATCTATCTTGAAATCTGTTAACATAGAATTCACCCGATTTTAGTCAAAGATTGGCACTGAACACCCCTTTAATCTTCAAGTAAGAGAACTGTCAGCAAGAAATGTAACCAAACAAACTTTCAAACACTTTTAAAGGTAGTTTTCGGACAAAAAATGTTTGTGCAAAATTCTGTAAAAAACTTTTGGTCTTAATTTATTCAGTAGACTTGATCCAAATCTATTTTATGCCTAAAACAAAACTTTGCTTCAACAAAGTTTTTTATGCCTTTCTAAAAAAGTTTGTCCATGTAGAACATCCATCAGGTACAGTATGAAATAGACTTGGAGCAAGTCTAAGCATTCAACAGAGTACCAAGGCCACTTCTTAACATATTTCTTTCTTCCTTTATGAAGGAAAAAGCAAGAGTTCAAAAGTGAAAATTCCAAAGTCTCTTGAAAGCATCAAGCACACGCAGTTGAAGTAAGTATAAGTGGTATCAAGAATTTACCTTTGTCTTAGAAGAAGCATTCCTGCCTTGGCTGTAGAAATCGAAGATATTTTTTTAAGTTAGGGCTACTTACTTGAAAAGTAATTGAATCTACAATATACCCTATAATAGGTTCTGCTGGGTTATTGCCATGTAGTCGACTGCTGTCTTTACTGTATAGAACAATAATTTGACATTATTATTCATCAGACGACATGTCACGTAAACTTGGGATAAATAAAGCCATAACGTCGCACTGGGATTTTGAGAGTGTCTCGTTTATTTATCGAAAGAAATCAATTCTAAAAGCTTGGAAGCTGTTCAAATAATTCCAAAACTTTGGTGGATAAATCAGGCGAATGTCTAAAGAAAGGTTGACTTTGAAAAAGTGACCGGCAACTTACTGCTGATGGAGTTTATAACACTGTTTATAAAATTATCTTCGTAAAGGCAAGTTTCTCACAACTTTCTTGGACTAAACTTATGGCTTGCTTCCAAGAACAGCTTATTTATGCAATCATTTCATTGGTTTAGGTCTGGCTGACAAATGCTACCTATCCTTTCCCTGCTCACTATCGCGAGAGAGAATATAAGAGCACTTTTGTGCAACTTTTTGTAACTTTCTTTTTGAAGCCTGTAGAAATTTTCTGAAGACTTACTAGACTGACTATACGAGGCTCAGTTTTCTGCATTGAATTGAATGATGGTCATGGCTTCAAACTGGTATGAGAGAAAATAAAAATAGTCAGATTAGAAACATTTAATGAATACAAGGAATCACGTCAGTCTAAAGATTTACCCCAAAAAAGGGTGGCGTTGTGTTTTTAATGCTGCTGTGACATCATGCCGTCTGTATGAATACAGTACAGACCACTGGGATGGTTTGTTTTATTTTTTCATTATGACGTATCACCGTTTTGCTGATCAAACTACGGCGACTTTATCACTTCAAAAAAATAATAGATAAAGTTGCTTGGCGTGCAAGCCTGAAGCATTTTTCCAAGATACAATAGAGTGATGTTGTGCGGATATGAACCCGTATTGTTTTGACTGCTCAAGCCCCTTGTGCCCTTGTGCCGATCACAAAGATATTTGCTGATATTTTTAACAGAACCTGTAAAGATAACTTCACGATTCTTTTGAGACTCAATAATTTGTATTCCCGAAATGCCCTAGGAATATACAATGGTAGAAATCATTGCTAACTATGGACTACTCAAAATCGAAGACCTTTTCCTGCAAATATCTGCCAAGGCTTGAATGTCCATTATGTTTAGCGATTGTCTTTATCATGATAAAAAGTTTCACGAAGTCAAAAATGATGTCTGCAAATAAAATCTAGATTTTTTCAGTCGTTTGTAATGGTCATTAAAAGATTTTTTACTTTCACTTTAGAAACTGGTATCATCTATCAAACTGCGGTACAAATTTTTGGGCCACACTGTAGTGTTTTACAAATTCGATGATGTTGAAACTAAAATAGTACCATCTAATTGTGTTTCTGTATTTGACCATCTAGGTTGTGGAAATCGAAAGATGTAAATGTTCCAACATTCCCAGCATCTGAGTATGAAGTAGCAAATTTTGAGATTATCAAGGTTAGATATATGATGATCTATGGGTAATGATCCTTTGTTCTTGTTGTTTACCATTGTAGCTTTCTGTTGTTTGAAGCCTCTTGAAAATGTATAGAAATGGTAGCACAGACGTCATATTTTTATGGCTAGTGTGAATGGCTTTTACTTCTTTCTTTGGACTGAATGGCTTGAAAGGAACGCTACTTTGCGATAATTCTACCGTTGGACTTTTTTTTAAGTCTTCAATATTTTCAGTACTAGAAGGTTTTTCATGAATTATTTTTTAAGAATTCAAGAGAAGTTTGAGAAAAAAGTTAAAACCATCGTAATTTCTAAACTTTTTAAGGGAACATGGATTGATTTTCAAGAAACCATAATTTATGAATGTCTACAATATGGGGTGAAGCACAAGTCTTTACTCTTCTGGCTTAATACGATTTAGACATTCGATAACGTCAGATCCTCAAGCGAGTTGAAATATACGATATGCTGTAATTTCGAAAATATTCAAGATTTCAGTAAAGTTGAACGGTAGAACTATTTAAAAGTAGCTAAAATTTCTTTCAAGCCATTCAGTAAACAGAAAGATGTAATTGCCATTTATGCAAGCCTTTTTAAAGGTTTATACGTCTTTTGGCATCTGGGAAATATGGTGCCCTGTTTTGAGATGCTTTGACCCCCTACTAAAGAAACGAGGTAGCGGAACGAGGTTAATATTAATCTCCTGTATACCAATGCCTTGATTCCTAATCGAAGAAATCAGGTAGTATCTGGAAAATGTAGCCCCTGCTCGGAGGTGCCTTAACCCCTACCCAAGGACCCCGATTTTGTCGAAATTCATCTGTGGGAAATGACCTCTGTCGAGTAATACATCTAATTTATATTTGTGATGTACCACCATTGTTTCAAAATTATTTGGGGGTTCGAGCCCACCCTGCCCCTCCCCCCGCGCTTCCTACGAGCCTGATCCTTATGAGTAAAGGTTACCCAGTATGATGTCAGTTTCAGTTGTTTCTTTCATCTTTTACCACAGCATATAAACAATAATCCTGAGTCGTTCGATGTGTTGGAATTGCATGTTGATGTGTCTCCAAGGAAAACTGGCAGTGACAAATTCAGAATTTGGCATCAGCATTGCATCATATCAGATAATGAGGTATGCATGTATTGATCAAAAATAATAAAATGAGCGTCTCTTAGGTACATGAAATCAATGCTAAACAAAAATTACGTGAATTAGAGTAACGCGAATTTTTGTGTTTATTTCGTGCAGCATTACCGTAAATCCTCAAAAAGGTCCCACCTTCGAGTAAGCCCCCCTCGAATAAGCCTCCACCTCAGAGCAAATTTTGGCAAATAGGTCATAAGTCCCCCCCCCCCGCCCGAATAAGGTATTTGAATTCCACAAATAAGTGAATCTTACATAAATTTATGCATACTTTGTCTGCGTATGGTGTTTATGGCCATTTCATTTCAATGTTTCTTTTTTTATGCATCACTTCCTGTGAATTTTAGTTCAAAATTGAGATGTTTTTATTTTATTTTCTCCACACCTTTATCATATAGAATAGCACTATGCCACCACATATCTACCGTATTATTTATTAAGTCCTCCTCGAGTAAGTCCTCGGCCATTAATTTATTTTCACAAATAAGCCAACGGCGACTTCTTGGAGGATTTACAGTAATTTCCTACATTAAGGTATGCATAGCTTTACGAGCACTAGACTCACGATTTAAGTCCCTTCACTTTTGCTGATTGAATTGAATTGAATTGATGTTGTTGTTGTTATCGCGTCAGTGTTGTAGTTGTAGCAACATATTAGTTCAGGGGAGCAAAACTACAAGAAAATAATGAATCTATCATGCGAGCACCTGATACGACATTTTTTACTGACTCAGCAGATCTCGATTTTCTATTTCCATAAAAGTTGAATTTTTACTTATAATTTTTTTCTCAGGTAATCGAGAAGAATGAAGAGTTCAGATTTTCAAACGAGCCTAGGCAAGCTGAAGCAGTGTTGTGTTCTTGGTATGAAGATTTGTTGAAAGATGGAGATGATAGGACCTCGGAATTGCCATTGAGAGATTTGGGATCGAAGAACCTAAGAAAGGTTTCCTATTTTTAATTGTTAACAAAAACATTGTTTCAAATTGCTCCTTATTTCGAAACGCAAGGTCTGTTTAGATAGGAAAGTTCTCAAATACAGGGTGTCCCAAAAAATTTGTGCGCCGTTTGTGTGGCTGCTGCGGAAGAGCTGTAATTTAAATTGTCCCATTTTTTATACAGTTACATAGGATATGCTTCAACGTAGACTTTGAGACCTTGTTTGAGTCAATCTGAAAAGGCTGCTGACTTATGGCACAGGAAAGGCAAAATAAGTGGTTGCTTCAAAAACACCACTTCCTTTGTTCTCCAACAATACCAAGAAATTTTAGAAAGAAAGGGCTCTAGCGTTGTATTTAAATTTTTTCTGCATTTGTAAACAGATTAATAGTGTTGTTTATCTACAAGACAACACTATCAACCCTTTAACAAAAGTAGAAAAAAATTGAATGCAACGCTAGAACCCTTCCTTTCTAAAATTACTTGTTTTCGGTATTGCTGGAGAGCAAAGGAAGCGTTGTTTTGAAGCAACCACTTATCAGCTCTTCCACCGCAGCCATCCAAAGGGGGCACAAGTTTTTTGGGCCACCATGTATATGTCAAGATCTTGGCTTTTATACAAAAGGGCTGCGTTCACACTCATCGTTCTGGACGCATTCTTTGTCACAATAAAGCGCGGCGACGCATAGACTGACTCAGAAACGGTTTTTGATAATGGGACAAAGAAACCCAATTTTATCGCGCCGCAGCGCATCACAACAATAGAAAAAAATGCATTTTTCAAGTCTCTCGAGGCGATCATTGAGCTATAAAACTCAGTAACAATCGACGCATCATTTTTATTGATCAGGGGATTTGGGTTTTGAAGAAATAGCAATTTCATCATGTGGGGAGCCATGCTTGTTCGAATGTAAACAATGCCACTATTATGAACGTGTCCTTTATGTTTTTTGCCGAATCGCAGTGCGCAGTTCTGCNATTTTTAATTGTTAACAAAAACATTGTTTCAAATTGCTCCTTATTTCGAAACGCAAGGTCTGTTTAGATAGGAAAGTTCTCAAATACAGGGTGTCCCAAAAAATTTGTGCGCCGTTTGTGTGGCTGCTGCGGAAGAGCTGTAATTTAAATTGTCCCATTTTTTATACAGTTACATAGGATATGCTTCAACGTAGACTTTGAGACCTTGTTTGAGTCAATCTGAAAAGGCTGCTGACTTATGGCACAGGAAAGGCAAAATAAGTGGTTGCTTCAAAAACACCACTTCCTTTGTTCTCCAACAATACCAAGAAATTTTAGAAAGAAAGGGCTCTAGCGTTGTATTTAAATTTTTTCTGCATTTGTAAACAGATTAATAGTGTTGTTTATCTACAAGACAACACTATCAACCCTTTAACAAAAGTAGAAAAAAATTGAATGCAACGCTAGAACCCTTCCTTTCTAAAATTACTTGTTTTCGGTATTGCTGGAGAGCAAAGGAAGCGTTGTTTTGAAGCAACCACTTATCAGCTCTTCCACCGCAGCCATCCAAAGGGGGCACAAGTTTTTTGGGCCACCATGTATATGTCAAGATCTTGGCTTTTATACAAAAGGGCTGCGTTCACACTCATCGTTCTGGACGCATTCTTTGTCACAATAAAGCGCGGCGACGCATAGACTGACTCAGAAACGGTTTTTGATAATGGGACAAAGAAACCCAATTTTATCGCGCCGCAGCGCATCACAACAATAGAAAAAAATGCATTTTTCAAGTCTCTCGAGGCGATCATTGAGCTATAAAACTCAGTAACAATCGACGCATCATTTTTATTGATCAGGGGATTTGGGTTTTGAAGAAATAGCAATTTCATCATGTGGGGAGCCATGCTTGTTCGAATGTAAACAATGCCACTATTATGAACGTGTCCTTTATGTTTTTTGCCGAATCGCAGTGCGCAGTTCTGCACAGCGCCAAAACCTAGTGTGAACCAGGCTTAACAAACAGTTACAAGCTCTTGCTTGCTCGAGCATCATGAAAACTAAGAAAAATGAAAAATATTAAGCATCAGCTCCATTTTTGAACTACTATATAGCTGTCTGGGGACATAAACTTGATTTTTACTAGAATTGCTTGTTTGTTTGTTTGTTTTTCTTAGTTAGTTGCCATTTGATGAGGTGTAAAGCATAGAAATTACATCCCTTCGCTAATGTGTGGAAGAAGTCGGTAAATTTCTACAAACTTAAAGGGGCTCCGCTCCGTTGCCAAAGTTTAAACAAATCTGTAAACACCATTGTTTTAGGCACATATCCATTGTCTTCTGCAGTTATTTTGTGGCTTCACCCAAGCCACCAAAAGTGATCGTTAAAAATCCACTTATATTCGAGCAATCGTAAAAGATATGAATGTTTGGCTTGTTCGTCTGTGAAATACAAGGATTTATCTTCAAAATGGCTCTTATAATTTTTTGAAACAAAGATGAAAGTCTGTGTGATATTGCCTATCAAAAACTGCAAAATCGCCGTTTCGACCGAAATTTGGAGACGGAGACCATTTAAGCTCGTTTGATTTCCATGTTTCAGCTACTCGCGGAGACCAGACACCAAGATGTCAGCGAAAAGAAATCAGACGAAGTGATCTCATTGGTTTACCATATTTGGGAAGAAGCCCAAGGGAATTTGTCAAAAGTTCTCAGTGTCCCAATTGAGTCAATCAAACTGTCAAACGTAGACAAAGCGGAAAGTCTGCTGCTATCAATCAAAACCTTGATCACAGAGAAACAAGAGAGTAAGTTGGCAGATCTGGTTGATCAGTTCTACGAATTGATACCTCATAAATCTACAGATATCCTCAAGACGCTTAGCAATGTATGCAGAAAACTTGATCTTTGTCAGCTTATACGAGATGTAGTTTCAGTTAGCGAAGCAACGAATTGGTCAAATAAATGCAGCCATATTGCAAAGTATATGTCATTGGGTTGTGGGATAAGATACATGAAACTGGAGGAGAAGGAATACAAAAACATCGCTGATAAATTTCTGTCAAGCCAGATTGCAGACAATGGCCTGAAGATTGAAAATGTGTTCGAAGTTCATCGTGCCATTGAAGATGAGACTTTTACTTCTGGCATTGAAAACAAGCAACTCCTTTTCCATTCTTCACTTGCGAGAAATTTCGTTGGGATCCTGTCACGTGGTCTTCTGTTGCCGAAAATTATCGTTGATGATTTTGGTGGTACGAGAACCGATCCGGGAATGCTTGGATCTGGCATTTATTTTGCAAACTCAGCGAGGTATTCTTTTATTATTTTCATCATTTTCGTTTATAGTGCTTGATAAAATTGCTTGAAAGGAGCCATTGGTACCTACAATATTGCCAAAATACTTAGGACGAGTCACAAAATTTTACCACTTTGGCCTTTGATTTTGTGTTCCCGCTCCCCCGTTTCAATGTTGCTTGAACCAAACGCCATTCGAGCTTTGCAACGTTGAATTAGGGGCAAAGGAGATGAGAGGCCCCCTGAAAAGCAGTTCAGATGAATTGACGGGGCTACCGTGCCTAAAGAAGTAAAAATGAAAATGAAAAAGGAGAGAGGGTCCTAAACATAAGTTTTCTTTTCGATATTTTAGGAAATATTACAGCAATCAGGCTTTGCAATTCTACGCAAGTTTTGCAGTTCTACAACAGAATACACAATGGAATTGCGACATCATAATACATTTTTATGTTGTTTTCTACTGAAATCAATAACGTTTTGGGTGCTTTTGCAGTTCTAGAAGTTTCTTAGAAAATATTCTGACAGCAGCACTGAAATTGGCCTTTATCCCAGCTTTTTTGGCGTTGATTGTAAGCATTTTTATACTGCCAGATTTCTCAAAGAATTTTCAAAATCTGCCAGAGAATAGTTCGAAGTTAGAAAGCTTTCTTACATTTTTGTACCAAATGTTTAAATTTGGGTTCTTGGAATTCCTCAAACGCAAATGTTCATTGCTCTTCTTTTACATCTAAAAAATTGCAAATAAATATGGTGTTTACTGGTTCGGTCAGGCCTTGGCTATTGGTTTACGGAATAAGAAACTTTTGGATTTCTCAAACCGACGTTGTCTACCGAACGGTTTTAACAACTGCATAATTTTGTGTAAGGTTTTAGAAGGAAAATTACCGACTCAATACTCAATACTTGAAACATTTTGCAGTCATGTTGTTGAGAGGTTGAGGTAGACTTGAAGGTACCACATATCGACACAAGGCACGTTTGCCAAGGAAATCAACAAGAACAATCTTATTTTGTTATTTGATCAATACTCGCCATTTTGTTGTGGTCTGTATTTTTACTCGTTGCACGCTACGTTTTTGATGTCCCTACTAGGCCACATATTCTTCCCAATTACGATCTGATCGTCTTTAAGTAGTGCAACTCAGGTAAAAAGGTGGAGCAACCACACAGTATGTGCAATAAAACATGTGTGAAATAACTTGTGTGATTATATAGAGTTTTGTGTATTATTCTACAAACTTGAAGAATCATAAATGAAATAAAACAACCAGATAGTGTGCGCAATAATGCACATTGAAAAATGAGATTTGAAATGATGCGCCTCTTATACCGCTGTGTAGAATCAGGCGCGTCTTATTTCGCATCTTGTTCTTCATCGTATTTTAAAACGGCGCTATCTCATTATTCGTACGATTATACGTGGTGAAGGTGAAATTGTGTTTTTAGCGCCAAGCGCTGGGATCGCAGAAGACCCCTGGTCATGACGCTCAAGTGGTGTTGATGTGGTTGGAGCCCCGTCCGTCTGTCTGCTCTGGCTGCAAAATCAGAGGATTACACCACTGCGCCACACATCTTATTGCACACATTATTGCACCAATTTTTACCAGTGTAAACTGTACCGTATCTGATCTCATTATTTCTTTTGCAGTACTTGTGCAAATTATTCAAAGCCATCAGAAAGCAGAGGTTCCAGATTTGCGTTGGTGAATGAAGTTGCTTTAGGCAAATGTAAAGACTTCCACAAATATGACAAAAATTTGAGCCAGCCACCTAAAGGATTCAACAGCACTCATGGAGTAAGAAGTACAGAAAAAGAAATCTCGCAATTTAAAGATGATGAATTCGTTGTTTATGATGCCGCACAACAACGAATAAGGTATATTATGTTGTTCAAGATTGCTTAAAATAGTGAAACTATCATGAAATATACCGGGTGAGTCAGAAAAATGTATTCATTATTTGAATTGTCGTACTTCAAAGACTATGAAGCCGATTTGAAAAATTACAATTTCGTTGTCTGGCTGCCAGTTTAATTTAATGTTGAGGATTCATTCATAATTTACTATGCATCATCTTAATCTAAAATGAGGAATTCCTGAAAACTTGCTTCCATGGACTTTGGCCAAAACTCGAAGTGTATGGCTCCATTTAATCCACTTTTCAACTATCCATATAGTAAAATAATGTTTTTCTTAGCTCTCACATAGCTTACTAATGATAGGGAAACTGATGAAATGTAATTATGTTCTTTCGTTAATTTTGAGCATCATGCAGTGAAAATTTACATGATACTGAACAGCCCAGTTTTGGCTGTATTTGTGCAAATTGAGAAATAGGACTTTTGGCTAAATCCTGATTTCAGGAAGAAATAATGCACCTAAAATTATAAGAAAAAAATCAAGAATGAAGTTGAAGCCGCAGTAAGATGATGCAGTTAGAATATTACAAATTGGTTTCATAGTTTTCCCTGTACAATTTTTCAAACAGTGGATACTTTTTTGGACTCATCCGGAACTTGAAGCTTTTTTCGTCTTATACTCATCAGAGTATGAAATGTCAAATCAAATCAAATCAAATCAAATCAAATCAAATCAAATCAAATCAAATCAAATCAAATCAAATCAAATCAAATCAAATCAAATCAAATCATTATTTAAAGTTGGTGTAACATAGTTCTAAGAGACTAATTTATACCAACTATTTACAATACAATATACAAAGATGTAGAAAATTACACGGTATTTACAAGCTACATAATTTATGAACAGGCTACTTACAGATTTTACAATTACATTTTCACCCGTCCAGGCTTTTATCTTTCTTTTAAGGCTTGCAACTGTTGGTAGCTCCTTTGTTTTATTCCAAAGAGAGTTCCACAATAGGCTTCCTCTGAATGAGAGCGTCTCCATGACTCCATGTCAGATAATATTCGAAAGATGAAACGAGAATTTTATACCTTGATCTTCCGAGATTTTACTCGGAGTAATAAATGTTTGAATTACAAACAAAAACATACTAGATTTGTAAGGCTTACTCAAATAATCAAAACGTGGAATGGGGATAAATGCAATTGTAATATATGTAAATAGTATCTGAGATTTAGTTTTGTATTTAAATAGTTGGTTTTAATTAGTTACTCTTCTCTGTAGAGAAAACTATTTATATTATTTCACCAACTTTAAAGAAATTCATTATTATTATTATTATTATTATTATTATTATTATTATTATTATTATTATTATTATTATTATTATTATTATTATTATTATTATTATTATTATTATTATTATTATTATTATTATTATTATTATTATTATTATTATTATTATC
>REGM01000010.1:686465-710915 GCA_004194415.1 Aurelia aurita | reverse complement strand
AATCTACCGGCATCTGCACACGTGCTTATTAAGATCACATATGTTGCTGAACTGGCGTTAGAAGGAGAATTGATCAGCTTTTCAATACCAGGATCAGTGGCACCTTGGAGACGTGATGCTGCGCTGGAGGAGACAACTCAAACTGACGTAAAAAGGGTGGATGTGATGAAAAATGAAAATCCATTTTCCCTTCAAGTTGCAGTTGACATGCCTTTCAAAATCAAAGAAATAACATCACCAACTCACTCGCTGAAGATCAAGAAAACTGAAACAAAGGCTGTTGTTGGATTAAAATCGAGCAACACCGATCTCGGAGAACGTTTTCAGCTTTTAATCGGCCTTGCAGAAATCCATGTGCCAAGAATGTGGACGGAACAGAATCCCGATAACTTAGATGATCAAGCTTGTATGCTTACTTTCTTCCCAGAATTTGAAGATGATATGAGTTCTGAGAATGAATTTATTTTGCTTATCGATTGTTCGAATTCGATGAAATCGTCATTTGATGATGTAAAGAAAGTTGCAATGCTCATACTGATGCGCATACCAAATAATGCCAAATTTAATGTCGTCACTTTTGGCACAGGCTATGACAAAATGTTCCCAACATGTGTGACAAACTCGATGGACCGAATGAAACTGGCTCGCTCGTTCATTAGCAAATTGCAGGCAAATAAAGGAGGTACTGATCTTTGGAGAGTGTTACGAAAATACCATCTTATGGCCGAAGAGTCCTGCAAGAACCCTGTGAATGTATTCTTGTTATCAGATGGGCATATTTCAGAAGAAATATCTTCAATGGCAGCCATCCAGAAACATTCAAATGCAGTGAGGTTATTTACGTTTGGCTTTGATTCTACGGCTAATCGACATCTTCTTATAAAGCTGTCACAAGTTGGTGCTGGTGCAAATGAATTTTTTGACAACAAAGCAAAATCGAAATGGGAGAAGAAGATAAAGAGACAAATTGAGAAGGCACAACAGCCTGCATTAACATGTGTGAAAGTCGAATGGCAGCAACATGATCACGATGCTCCAACACCACTTCAGGTATTTAATGCCTTTTCTCTTTGTATTTTAGTACCTCTTTTTAAAAATCTTTTCTTTGTCTTTATATACGGTATATCCCTAAAAAGAATCCTCTGCTTGATCAAGTCTTGTGGAATGGTATAGACAGGAGGAGTTGTAGAAGCTTTCTGTTACTGTTTCTTGAAGTTAGAGC
Source organism: Aurelia aurita (assembly GCA_004194415.1). Lineage (NCBI taxonomy): Eukaryota > Metazoa > Cnidaria > Scyphozoa > Semaeostomeae > Ulmaridae > Aurelia > Aurelia aurita. Next base: position 709,693 of record REGM01000010.1, on the reverse strand, counting down.
TCGTTATACCGAGATTCATTTGTAATTTTTGCGAAAGATTTGGTTTTTAACTCAGAGTATATTATGTTTGAGAATTTCCTACAGGCCCAGAAACTACGGATTTCCTTTATTAGCGCATTCGCTACCATAGCCCAAGTAGTGCATAAACTATTTGGTTCAGCTTTATAAAAGATGATAGTTTAGGCTAGATTATGGTTGCAAAGATCAGGCTGCTCTTGTCGACATCCTTAATGACTTCTTAACTTAATCTTCGGAGATCTAACTATTTGATATGTTAACAACAGACATCAGAGACTCTAAATTGATGGCTCATTTAGCTATTGGAGAAAAGTTACTTAGGTGTTTCCCAGGGTTCAGTTTTGGGTTCCTTCTTTTCTATCATTTATATATATAGATATGAAGCTTCTGCTTTCAATCATCTTATTTTGAGATCCATCATTTAAGAACGTTTCAACTTGAAGTTCGAGGCACCTGTAAACCGATATATTATGGTAAAATGAGCATGGCTGAAGGTTTACAATAACTAAACGTTAGGCGTATTCTGGATTCAATCCAAGGAAGTGGTCTTTTTAGGAAATTATTTTAATTTTGAGACAGGTATAATCATGCAAATTTAAACGTTCTCCATTTCTTCATTAGGCACCCAAAGATGTCGTATGTCTTTTCAATGGTCACAGACAAGTCGTATACGGCTTTGTACCACACTGTCGGATGGCTACCCTCAGCGCAAAGATTGGTGATCGAGAATTATGCACGATGGTTTCAACCACCGATTTGAATGTTACTACGGGCAAGGTATGTGTGTTCTACTTTGGTAGATGACTGCGGACAATTTAGAACTTGTTTATCGCATTATATCACAATTTATATTGCGTATACTTTTTCTGAGACTGATTTGCTTGCTCCATGAATGAAAACAAGTAATGACCCAAAAAAGCACCTACAGTTTAAATTACACCTACAGTTTAAATTACAAGCCTTTGATGTTCCTCGAATAAAAAAGGTTTTTGGTAAATTTAAAACGTCCAAGGGTTTCGGTCCCGATGGCATTGCTAATCATTTCCTTAAGATCGGAATGTCAGTCATTGCAAAATCTCTATGTGACATTTTCAACCTCTCAATTGCCACAGGTGTCTTTCCTGAAAACTNAGGCACCCAAAGATGTCGTATGTCTTTTCAATGGTCACAGACAAGTCGTATACGGCTTTGTACCACACTGTCGGATGGCTACCCTCAGCGCAAAGATTGGTGATCGAGAATTATGCACGATGGTTTCAACCACCGATTTGAATGTTACTACGGGCAAGGTATGTGTGTTCTACTTTGGTAGATGACTGCGGACAATTTAGAACTTGTTTATCGCATTATATCACAATTTATATTGCGTATACTTTTTCTGAGACTGATTTGCTTGCTCCATGAATGAAAACAAGTAATGACCCAAAAAAGCATGTTCTTTCTGTGGATCAACGATCTGGAATAAGTTAGGACATGAGGTCAATCTAGTCGCCTCTCTGCCTACTTGTAAATGTAGGCTACACTGTAATTATCTGATCTTAATTTATCATTTCATTCTAGTTTAGTATTGTAAGTATTTATTTTTTAATCAACAACGTAATTAGGTTTGGCCACGGCCCCCTGAAAAGCAGCCATTCTTGGCTGATGGGGCCACCGTGTATAAAGTATTCAAAATGAAATGAATGAAGAAAAATGTTTGAAGCCACTGACAGAATGCTCTCCTGTTGTGATCCAAAGAGTAGTCAGTAGACCTTCTTTAGTTATTTTACAATGAGTCTGGATTGAGAGATATTTTTATATACATTTTGATACAAAGTGTTCGATTGAGTGGCGTTAGAGCTTCTATCAATGCTGTGCACATTTGAAAATTCCTCACGGTTCTACAAAATGTATGAAAATATTGTTTGATCCAAACTCTTTTGTAGAATAACTAAAAGGTCCATTGCAGAAAGCTTTAATATTTAGACAAATTCAACAAGTTTTCAACAAATTTATAAGAAATGCAATTACCACAAGCCTCAAATAGTTTCAACTTTTGCATTAGTATTTGATTAAATACGTTACTGTTCTTGAAAAATTATTGTTTTTCTTCGTTTCCACGCCGTAATCAATCTGAAAGATAAAGCAAAGTCTGGTATTGAGTAAAAGTTGTTGATGTTGTTCTTAAAAGAAGGATTGAATTTATGGAAAGTTGCGTTTTACCAAGGGCAATATGAAGATAGAAATGTGTAGGCCTAAAGCTCATTGGTCAACATACCTTCAGTCCTTTTTTGGCTTTAAAGTATTCTTTATATCAATCTAATGTTAAAGCCATGGTTGTCATTCTTTTGCGTTGAACTGCTCTCGAATCCTAATCGAAACTGCCAGCTTCGAGGCAACTGCAAACCGGCATGTTCTTAGGCTCAAATAATAAATGCGCCTCCCAACAAAGGACTGAAGGTATGTTGACTAATGGTCTTTAGGCCTACACATTTCTATCTTCATATTGCCCTTGGTTTTACAAGCTACCTTACTTTGAATCCTAATCTGATTTAGAAGAGATGTTTTCCAAAGTACAATCCAAATGCTTTCTACCGCTCATGGTTAATGTTGTCATGTCGTTTTACATTCGACGTAATGTGTTTGCGTCTATAGCAGTTGTAAAGGTAATATCATAATTCTTGTACCCAATAAGAAAAAATGAAACAAATTAAGAAAAATTTAGTACTAAAAAGCGAAAATTTCTTCTCTAAGTTTTTGTACAGTGACGGTTACAACAACGGTTAATTCCGCTCTATATTCACTATCTCTCCCCCGGTTATTTTTGTCTTGCAGACCCTTCATCGCCTGGCAGCCCGTGCCGTGATAAAGGATTGGGAGGACGGTAGCTTGAACGAAGATCGAACAAAACACGAATTGCTGAAACGAGAAATGAAGGACAAAATCATCAAGCTAAGCATAGAACATTCCATCGTTACTCAATTCACGAGTTTCGTTGCGATCGAAGAACGAACAGATGGAGAGAAATTTGACACGACGGAAGGACCATCTATCACTGAATTGGTTGAGAAAGAAAATGTTGATATTTTGAGTTACATGGCGTTTGATGGAGATGAACAGAAATCAGACATTTCTTGTGAGGGTACGGATTACGAGAAATTGATTGATATCTTGATTATTTTCAAAATGGCCGTATTTATTGTATTTGAGGTTGTGACGTCATTAATTTTCTAAGTTGTTAACCAGAAGACCGACAGATGTCTGCTTGCCACCATATTGTACCTAAACCTGCGTAAACTATATTTTTCTTGAAGGTTGTATCATTTTTTTTCTTAAATTTAAGATTTTTAATTATTTCAATTTATTCAAAACTCTCCATGAATTCTTTTCAACGAAAAGAAGAACACTGTAATTCTGAAAATAATCAAGATATGAAAAACACTGCAAATAGAATTATAACAAAGTGCCTAAAGCCCGTGGGGGTAACATAAGAACTCCATGGTACAGTGTTGTGCCTTGTTTTAGGGTACCTTGTTATATTATGATAGAATCCGGATTAATGGGCATTGTTTTTACCGGTTTTCAGTGATTTCTGCATTTATGGGTATGATTTTTAGTAAAGTTTCATTTAAGGGTATACCTCTCCACCTTTTCTGGATTGATGGGTTTACTTTTCAGAAAATTTCTGGATTTATAGGTGGTAATTTTTCGGTTCTGAATGGCACAACCCCGTTGCATGGATGCAAAGTTTACGCGGCTTTGATTAGTATTCAAAACATTGGACTAATCTAAAGTGAAGGTGAAGGTGAAGTTGCGGTTTTTAGCGCCAAGCGCTGGGATCGCAGAAGTAGAGAAGACCTTTTATTATTATTATCGATTTATTTATCGTTGGATTAAAATACAATAGCTAAATAAATAGTAGCTAATTAATTCCAACGTTAAAACAATTTATATACAATATTACATAAGAAAGTAGTGAGTAAAATATTTACAAGTTATCAAAGTATACAATATAAAACGGAAATCTAAAAACATTTATCATAAGTAGCCCAAGTTTGGAATAAAAATGTGGTAAAAGTATTTATCATAAAAAGCCCAAATTCTGAATAAAAATGCGGCATAATTTGCAAGGACAATTTTCTCCGTACCAATTTTTTATCTTCGTTTTAAACTGACAAAGGGATTCTGAATTCCGTATCGTTGGTGGTAACGTTTGCCACAGCTGCGGACCTTTAAATCGGACGCTTTCTGTCCCGTTGTTGACTGATCTTACCCTTGGTTGAACAAATTCGTTATTGTTACGCAAATTGTAGTGAATTGTATTTTCACAGAATATTTCCTGCATAAATGAAGGATTCAGGTCATTTCTAGTTTTGTACATCTCGATCATAAGTATTTGCAAGTTCTTTGTATGAACAGTAACTGCACAGTCCTTCTGTAATAGCTCACTAAAAGAAGATTCGGTGTCCTTATATGTAATTCTCAAGGCCCTTTCCTGTATTTTGTTGATTTTTTGGTTAAGCTGCCTGCTGTGAAACATCCAGATTAAAGGACAGTATTGAAACTGACTGGTAATAAATGCCCTCATTAAGCTTCTTAGTTTGTTCTGATCCATATACGGGGATATGCGAGCAAGTGCATAAAGTTTATTGCTAGCTTTTTGGCAAAGTTTCGAGACGTGATGGTCAAAGGAGAGTTTGTTGTCAATATGAATTCCGAGTAATTTCTCTTCAGAGCTATTAACGACATCAGTATTTCCAATCTTAACAGTAATTGGATCATCACATCTCTCCCCAAGAACCAAAAGATGACATTTATCTGCATTTAATTTCATAAAGTTGTCGGCAAACCATTTTAAGGCTACATTACAGTCATTTTCAAGCTTATGAGTTATGTTATCTAGGTTCTTATCGCAAGCATAGATTGTAGTATCATCTGCATAATTACAGATATCTGAGTTTTGAATAAAAAGCAAGAGGTCATTGATGTATATGTTAAACAACAGAGGGCCTAAAACTGATCCCTGAGGAACACCGCGTTTTAGGTCTTTCCAAGAACTGAAGGAACCATTTACCTTAACTCTCTGTTGTCTGTTTGTGAGGTAATCGTTAATGAGTGTTAATGCTTCGTGAGAAAAACCATAGGCATGCAATTTTGCAATCAAAAGATCATGTCTGATACAATCAAATGCCTTGGAGAGATCCATCAATACAGCCCCTGCCTTACCACCTTCATCAAGGCTAATTTTGAATTTTTCTAGGAGTCTTACGAGCGCATGTTGAGCACTGTAATCTTTTCGAAAACCACAGAGAAGTGACGATAAAAAGGGTGTAATATAAGTAACTATCTGTTTATCCATTATTCTTTCAAACAGTTTTGAGACTGTCGGCAGAACGCTAATTGGCCTAAAGTTAGTCCTGGTATTGGTTTGTCCATTCTTGGGAAGAGATGTCCGCGACCCCTTGTCATGACGCTCAAATGGTGGGGCTCGTACTGGGATCGAACCCTGTCTGCCTGACTGTTCTGGCTGCAAAGTCAGATGATTACACCGCTGCGCCACAACACCTTCAAAGTCCGCGAGTAAAAACATTTGAAGTGCTTTGCATGAGTTATTTTGCGTTATCGCAAATCTCACCTGACATCTAATTTGAGACACTATATCTAAGAATGTTTCTGATTTATTATGATTAATAATAATTAGAAAACACAGCTGGGTTGGTTTATATTTCGAGCGTTATCGGAGTTTTCATACTACAGGGTGTCCCAACAAACTCCCCCCGTTTGAAAGATCACCAAAATTCGATTATCAAGCCTATCATTCAAGTTTATTTTTATCTGTTTTGTCAAGTATCCAATTATCTTTAATTATGATAAAATGTTTGTTTCGTTTCTCAAAGGGTATAAATTGGCACATCGAAAAACCTGATTTTGGGCCATGGTCTTTAAGCAAAATTGTAAATCTTGCTTAAGTGCCAAGGTTTTGAGATTTGTCATTGTCCTTGAGGGTCCGTTTACACGAGAAACTCAAACCAGTTTGAAATTTCACCCCGATCTGAATATTGGCCGGATAGCTTATTTCCTTTTGCGTTCACATGAACTTTCGCCCCGATCTGAGACCTGTGTTGTTCATCGAACAACACAAGATTGTTCGAGATCGTTTATCGTGTTCATGTTTGGCGCCAAGAAAAACAATGCCAAAGTGAACTTTGAACCCGAGACCACTGAATCTCAGACCGGTTTGAGAATAATTTTCGTTTACATGGTGTTTTCAAAGCGGGGTGACATTTCAAACCGATTTGAAATGCCGAGTTGAGTTTCACCCCGGTTTGAGTTAAAAATCGCGTTTTCCATGTAAACACTTATAGGGCTTTGACCAGACGCCGAGTTCAACTCAGATCGGGGTGAAATTTCCAAGAGTCTCCAATGATAGGGTGCGTTTCTTTTTTACATTCATGACCACATTAGAAGCTTGATATGAGCAAAGAAATTAATCTGGTAATCATCTGTGCTTTTTTTTGCAGTATGCTTCAAAACCAGGTAAATAAGCTAAGACCAGGCAAATTTGCTAATTTTAAACCAATCACAAGATCAGCTGTACCTGGAAAGATGATTTGGCCCTTGATCTACTTGCCAAAAAAATTAATTTAAAGATTGGCCTCGCATTCAAGTTTTGGTGTTTTTTCAAACAGGGGGACTTTTTTGGGACACCCGCTATAATGGGTGTCAGACGAGAAAACTTTGAATATGTTTTATCATGGTGTCGCTCTGCAGAGCAATATTCGCAGTCCTTTGCTTCAGAGAAATTGTTAGTTTTTGCTTTGTAATCTTTTGGCAAAATGATTCTGTTCCAGTTTCACACAAAAAATGGGAACTGCTTTCTTTTGTTTTGCCGTCAGGATGGTGAAACTAGTTGTAACTTTGTCTTTTTTCTCAAAGAATTTTTGGTTTTTGCTTTGGAAGTCTTTTGACAAATTGCTCGGTTTGGATTCACACAAAAAATGCCAACTGGTTTCTTATGCTTTGCCGTTAGGATGATGAAATTAGTTACAACTTTTCTTTTCTCTCAATTCCATTATCGTTTTCATTATAGCTGAACCACAGACAACGTCAGATCATATGTTTGATTATCATTGCGTATATGATGATGATACCTCTATGCAATCAGAACCAGAGGAGGAACAAGTGTGTGAAGAAAAATTGCCAAGTAAGAAGGAAGAAGAAGAGACACAAGAAAAGAAAGAAGGAAAAAAGAAAAGAAAAGAAAGACAAGGTAAAACGAAGTAAGGAAAACAAAAATATGACAAAAGGAAGGAAGAGAAGGAAAGATAGGACGGACAGGAGGAAAGTCGGAGATAATGAGGCGGAGAGAAAGAAGGGGGAAGAGAACGGTACAAAGGAAGGAAGAAAATTAAAGGAGAATGAGAATGGAAATGGAGAGAAGAAAAGAAAGAATGGGAAAGGAAAGAAGCAAACAAGGAAGAGAAGGAACGAAATGAAAACAAAACAAAAAGGGCAAATTAAGGAAGAAAGAATGAAAGAACATAGGATAGAAGGACAGAAAATGATAAAAAGATCAAGAAGGAGTGAGGAAGAAATGGGGAAGGAAGGGAAGAAAGGAAGGAAAATGATAAACAGAGAAAGGAAAATAAGGAAAATTGGAAAGGAAGGAAGGTGAAGAAAAAAAATACAGAAAGGAAAGGAAAGGAAAGGAAAGGAGAGATCAATACGAATTATTATGAGGTATCTAAAGCCATTTATCTTTAGACATTGCTCATCGTACAGCCCTTCAGGCTCTCGTTCTTGGACTAGCTTACATTGAAAGCTCTTCTGAAAACAACTTGAAAGCTTTTTTTGCCAGTGTTTGGTAGACTGATTACATGGCCGTAGCTTGCGCCATTGATAGGCTGCCGGACGTGGTCTCAGTTTGGTGTTTGTGATGAGCAATTACTAGACTAGTTTGAGCGAGTAGGGTGGGTGGGTGGTAGCGATTACTAGGACTCAACGTAATAAGTCTAAGTGATTACTGGAACTCATTAACTTATCGTAATCAGTTGGGACAATTAGGAAAGAGTTCGAAATAGCTACTAGAAATGAGAAAAAGGACACTCATATGGTGGCAATTTAGGAATCAGGGGACTTTAATTTGGTAAATCCTAGAAAGAGGCTGGTGATAATTTAGATTCAGGGAAAACCATTTACATACTTTGATGAAATCGTGGGTGTAACTTTTCAGAACAGAAAATAAATCATCATGGGACTGTGGCATTGACACTTTTAACACTGTCAGCTCAAAATATGTATATGTTGCTGTGTATGCATAAGAATTTCATTAACAACTAATAGGTTCCTCTTTGTTTTCGTCTACTCTTTATGAAATAGTAGTTAAAAGACAACTTGTAAAAATAACGAAGCTTTTTGAAGACCTAAAGCAAAAAACTTATTTGATTTGTGGAATTATCATAATGAGACCGGAGACATGATGGGCTTGATGACTCGGAAAGCTGAAATATGTGTGCTACACATTTGTTCAACTGGAATTTAAAAGACTGACGAAAAGATAATTTGGTAAAAGAATATAAGGAAGGTTTTTATTTTGAACTTGCTTCGCAGGAAGGTAAAGTTTTTTTCCACCACTGGTTTGATGATGTTCCCATGCATGCAGGTAATTAGAGTCTTCAAATGTAAGATCGACAATAGACGAAATCGGCTAAGGTTTGTTTACACCCAATTCAAGTCAAGTGATCAATCTCTGATTAAAAATCTGTTGATTTCTTTAAAATAGTTCGTGCCATGAAAACTCGTGCCATTAATGCAAAAAATATAGAATGATATTAAACCTTCCCAAGAGTAGGCATAGGTTCCAAATTTTTAAAAAGGTCGCTCGGTTTAAGATTCTATGGCCTATCTTTTAATTGAATGGCTTAAGAGGAACTTTAGCAACTTCGTACTTTTACTTTCAGAAATCTTCAATATTTTCAGAATTGGAGGGTTTTCCTTCTTTTTTAAGAATTCAAGAACAATTTTGAAAAAGATTTTAAAACATCGTAATTTCTAAACCCTTTAAGGAAAGAAAGAATATTTTTTTTAAATACCACAGTTTATGAATGTCTACAATATGGTATCAAGCACAAGTCTTTCTCTCTTCTGGTTTACGATTTATACATTTGATGACGTCACATCCTTTTTTTTTTTTTTTTTTTTTTTTTTTTTTCATATAAAATATTTACAACATAGGTTATGTTTTACTTTATTTTTTATTTACAATTCAACAATACAGTTACGAGCCATGAGGTGAAAAAACAATGATTACCTCGTGGTCATAACTTGAAAATATACAAATACACTACAANAGATTCTATGGCCTATCTTTTAATTGAATGGCTTAAGAGGAACTTTAGCAACTTCGTACTTTTACTTTCAGAAATCTTCAATATTTTCAGAATTGGAGGGTTTTCCTTCTTTTTTAAGAATTCAAGAACAATTTTGAAAAAGATTTTAAAACATCGTAATTTCTAAACCCTTTAAGGAAAGAAAGAATATTTTTTTAAATACCACAGTTTATGAATGTCTACAATATGGTATCAAGCACAAGTCTTTCTCTCTTCTGGTTTACGATTTATACATTTGATGACGTCACATCCTCTAAAGAGCTGAAATATAAAATCCGCTGTAATTTTGGAAAATATTCAAGATTTCAGAAAAGTCCAACGGTGAAATTATAGCAACGTAGCTAAAGTTTCTGTCAAGCCATTCGATTCAAATAAATAGGTCGTGGAATTTTACATCGACCTTAGAGTTTGTAAAAGATTTGGAACCTATGGTCATGTGGCTTGAAAAGGGTAAAACAAACCTTGGCCAATTGGGGCTATTGGGGGTAAGATGGTGCTAAAGGTTTAAAGGGTACACGTATTTTCATAAGAAACTTTTTTTTAAGAAACTTGTACTAGGATGGCCGAAAGTGTAAGAAACTCTAATGCTATCTTTGAGATTGCACTAAGAAATTTTTAAATGCTAAATGATATAATCATAGCAAAACTTGAATTCTTATGTTAAGAAAATAATACCTTGTTTAGAAAAATGCATTTCTTGAATCAAGTAAATGGCTACTTGTCCGTATAGTAAGTAGAATTTTGTACCATTATAAGGCTTGCAGTTTTTGCTTTGTAGTCTTTGTAGCAAAATTATTCTGCTACTATTCTGCATGTAATTTGCAAAGCTTGCTTGCTTACTCTTTGCCCGTATGATGGTGAAATTAGTTGTAACTTTGTTTCTTTCTCAAGTTCGTTATCTTGTTTTCATAGCTGCACCGCAGAAAAGGTCAGATGTTATGCATGATGGTACCTTATATGATGCTCCCATGCAATCACAACCAATCATGCGTGATGAGGTCTCTATTTATGCAGGTAATTGAAGTACAACCAAATATGTAAAGTAAAATTGTTTTTGGGCATAAAGCTACCATTATATTGCAAAATACTGCAAGCTAGGCATCATTTATTAGAACTTAGCTAGTGGGACGTGAATCTCTCAAATGCTCCCATGCAATTAGAACCAATAGCGGCGTTTCGTGGTTTTGCAGGTAATTAGTAATTAGACTCTTCAAGTAAGACTGACAATCGGGGAAAGATGATGCTAAAGGCTAAAAGAAATTAGCTGTATTTGCTCGTCCTTCTCATTTTCGTTATCTTTTTCTTCATAGCTCCACGACAGGAAAGGTCAGATGTTATGCATGATGATTTCTTCTGTACTCCTCCCATGCAATCAGAACCAATGGCGGCGTTTCGTGGTTTTGCAGGTAATTAGAATCTTCAAGTAAGACTGACAATCGGAGGTAAGATGATGCTAAAGGCTAAAAGAAATTAGCTGTATTTGCTCATTTTTCTCATTTTCGTTATCTTTTTCGTCATAGCTCCACGACAGGAAAGGTCAGATGTTATGCATGATGATTTCTTCTGTACTGCTCCCATGCAATCAGAACCAATGGCGGAGTTTCATTGTTTTGCAGGTAATTAGACTCTTCAAGTAAGATTGACAATCGGGGGTAAGATGGTGTTAAAATAAATTAGCTGTATGTGTTCGGTGTTCTCATTTTGGTTATCGTTTTATTCATAGCTGCACCACAGGAAAGGTCAGATATTATGCATGATGATGCCTTGTATGATGCTCCCATGCACTCAAAACCAATCATGCTTGATGATGTCTCTATTTATGCAGGTAATTAGATTCTTCAAGTAAGATTGGCAATCGGGGGTAAGATGGTGCTAAAAGGTCCTAGGAAATTAGCTGTATTTGTTTCTTTTTCTCATATTGGTTATCTTTTGCTTCATAGCTCCACCACAGGAAAGGTCAGATGTTATGCACGATGATGCCTTGTATGATGCCCCCATGCAATCACAACCAATTATGCGTGATGTTGTCTCTATTTATGCAGGTAATTAGACTCTTCAAGTAAGATTGACAATCGGGGGTAAGATGGTGCTAAAAGGCTAAAAGAAATTAGCTGGATGTGTTCGTTTTTCTCATTTTGGTTTCCTTTTCTTCATAGCTCCACGACAGGAAAGGTCAGATGTTATGCATGAGGATGCCTTGTATGCTGCTCCCATTCCATCACAACCAATGGTGTGTCATACTTTCGCAGGTAATTAGACTCTTCAAGTAAGATTGACAATCGGGGGTAAGATGGTGCTAAAAGGTCCAAGGAAATTAGCTGTATTTGTTTGTTTTTCTCATTTTGGTTATCTTTTTCTTCATAGCAACACCACAGGAAAGGTCAGATGCTAGGCATGACGATGCCTTATATGATGTTCCCATGCAATCACAACCAATAATGCGTGATGAGGTTTATGAAGGTAATTGAAGTAGAACCAAATATGTAGAGTAAAATTGTTTCTGGGCATAAAGCTACCATTATATTGCAAAATACTGCAAGCTAGGCATCATTTGATAGAACTTAGCGAGTGGAACGTGAATCTCTCAACCACTATGAAATTTTGTTGACTTGAGGTGCTTTAGTCCCTTGGGACTTATTTGAAGTTATTTGTTTGTTGATTTTGCAAAACAAATTTGGTATTTTATGAAACTGTGATGGATTCTGATTAGGAACCTGTAAACCTGTAAGCAGAATAGCATAATCATTGTTATGAAACTGTGAGCCCCGGAAAAGACCCTCGTCGAGGTTATTTCTGTCAACTTTTATTAAGAATGTATGGGACCAAAACTCTGACCATACGCGTATTTTTTTTGTAAGAAACTGAATTCTCAGATCACCAAAAAATTAAGAAACTCCAGTACTGGGAAAAAATTAGTTAAGTCTATTTATTTTAGTCAAGGAAATCCTTAGCATATTTTTACCTTATTTTCACTTGTTTCCTGCATCATATTACTTAGAAGGCACTGAAATGTTCGCGAGGGTACAGATAGTGAACACGAAGATTATTATGGAAGTCGTAATAAATTCGTAAGAAACTCCTGATTACTGAAAATCTGATAATTTTATGACATTTCCAGTACTGGCTCAAATTCTTAGTTTCTTATAAAAGAAAATACGTGTGGTGCAATTTATGACGCACAACACCTAAGCCAATAGCTCTTTGCAAAATCTAAGTTTATTTTCGTTTTGTTCTTATCTATTTGTTTACAGTCTCATCAAAAGTAGAGAACAGTTCAGATTATGACGCTCCAGGTGAGTGACAGTGAGAATAAATACCAATACTTACCGGATGAGTAAAAAACTTGCACATTTCGCTAATAATGAAAATCTGATTACCTTACCAATAATGAAAATGTCTTCAAGTGCATTTACGTTCATTCATTTCATTCATGCATAATGTTTACGCAAAAACCCTATCAGCCATGAAAAGCAACAACAAACCCATAAACCCCTAGATGCTACAATAATGATAATCTAAAACATAATCTACGAATAGAACGCTGTGTCGAGGAACCAAATTGATTTAAACATAGTTTTCTCCCTTAATTTTCCTTTGATTTTGTTGCTTAGGGCTTAGGCCTCGGGGCATAGGCCTCGGGTCTCCCTGCGCGCAGAAATATAACGCACGTATTTTACCGTTATCCTCTTATGATATGGCAAAAATTGCCACTTACAGTGTTGCTCACATTCGCTGACAATATAACGGATGTCCCAAAATGGCGTTTGATTTGTGTCCCAAATTCCGCATAATTTTGCTTTGTTACTTTTCTTTAAATTTTTGTCTTCTTTAGTTGTATCAAAGGCCAAATTATGTTTAGCATATTGTGCAAAATTATGCGAAAGACTTTGAAATGATAGCTTGGCACCCCATGTTTTGAGCCATAGGATTTAGAAGATATCGTATATCTTGCCCAGGGTTCTTAATTTTTACGATTACTCATTGACCATCGATTCGTACAGGATCACAAGAATAACTTAATTTCTAGCACAATCAACCGTGTTAAAGAATTCGAAGGGATAAAAAGATAGATCTGCTTAAAATTATGTGCAATTTTGTAGTATGCTTCAAAACCAGGTTGCAAATAAAACCTCAGAATTTCGTTGATTGGGAGTCGTTGAGAGGATAATCTACTTGGGGTCCCAAAAAAGTACTCCCTTTTAAAAATCACCAAAACTAGATTATCAAACCTAGATCCAAACATATTTAAAGATTATACTGGGTGTGCCAAAAAACACTATCCACTTTTGACAGGCCACGATAAATCGAACACTAAACCGATTTTGAAGATTTATGACTTAATCTTTAGCTAAAATCCTGCATTAGATTCTAGGATTTTGTAAATTTTCAACTTTCTGCTTCCGGAGCTATAGGCGAGTTGCTTCAAATTGTCGGTCTCAAATACGCCGAAAACGATCAAACATCATCGATCAAAGTTTCTAAGGACTTGACACAAAGATAAATCTTCTTCGTGGTGATTTGGGGATTTAGAAATCGATTAATAATATTCTGCTCCATGAACGTTAGTTCAACGACTGGCCTGTTTCGAAATTCTGGAGTAGTAGCAATGACACGCCAAGCCAAGCTGTTGTTGCCCGCATGACAATAGTCCTTTCCCCGAATTATGTTACACCTCGCTCGCTCTCTCGCGCGCAATGCATTGTTTGCATGGCTATTTTTACTGAAGGCTGATATATGCGTTGATTCCGCCCTTTTACTCTGGTGTGACCATGGGTGGTTAGACACTGTATGTGTGCTTTAAAATGGCGGCTGACACAAGGATAGGAAATAGAATCACTCTTATCATGAAGTCAATGTAAGTACAACTGCGGTGTCTAACTACCCATGTGACATAAAAACCAAGCCTAATTGACATAAAATAATCTCGACGACTTTCCGTTGCATATCACATGCATTATTTCACATGCATTATTTCACATGCATTATCACATCATTTCTAACGCATTTGTATCATTTTTTACTCCAATAAAAACCTAGCAGTGATTCTGTAAAATGATTGCATAATCATGACTTAGTTTCTTGTCCCTGGTAGAAATACTTTTGACAAACCTTGTATCTTATATTATCTTCATTCAATCACCAGAACCTTTGAATAGAGTACAAATTGTATCGATGGATGCAGTCAAAGCAAGACCAGTTATTCATAGTAGAGCCCCACCTGTCTCAACGAGAGCTTATTTCACAAACGATCCAAGTTCTTCTTCACATGAAGGTAATCCTGCTTTTATTCTATTTTACAGGGGCTCGCCTTGTGCTCTCGAGATTGGTATGGTATAGACGTCCCACCCCACATATTTGTTTTCTGACAAAATTCCACTCAGAGCACCCTTGTTTCAGACCCCCGTTTTATAATTTTTATTTCGAATTTTATGAAATATGCAAAATAATGGTTCCTGAAATGTGACTCAAGCAGTATTTTTTTGTTTTCTATCGTTTTTTTTTGTACGATTCTTAACTTGTCTCTTATATTCTTTACAGTCAAAACAACTTGTACGTTTCACCTGACTACAGAAAATTTTCCACCCACCACGTTTATTCCATACCATCGTTTAGTCGGGAAATGTTCTACTCACTCCCTATATTCCAGACCCCCAGTCTATTCCGGACTCAAGAGTAGATTTTTGTAAAGGTTGTTGTATCGGGTGTGCTATAAAAATGTAAATAAAAACAAAAATGAGGATCAGTCGTACAAAAGGCCGATCTTCAAGGTGGATGACTTATCCACCTTGAAGATCGGCCTATTGTACGATTTATCATGACCTGTCAAAGGTGGGCACTTTTTGCAGCAATGTTTAATACAAATTTGAAATTATACTTGGTGTATGATCTTTTAATTTTTCAGCGTGCTCCAATGACACTCTCGTTTTTTGCACATTCTTGCTCAATTGTACAAACTAGCCAAAGCAATCATTTACACTACCTTTGAATTAACCAAGCGAATTTGCCTTCTCATTTCTTACCCTGCTCAAAGGAAATCTTTAAAACGTTTTCTGTTAGGTTACCGTTACTTCGATGCAGTTTGCTTAATATGTTATACGCTTCACTTGCAATGGACAACCTACAGACAAATCTTACTAAGTGCTGACATCGAGACAAACCCAGGTCCCGATCAGGGTACTTTTAAATTTTGTTCGTGGAATCTTAACAGTCTTTGTGCTCATGAATTTGTACGGGTCTCCCTTATCGAAGCGTATAATTCTGTAAATAACTATGACCTGATAGGTATTGTCGAGACTCACCTTGACAGTACTGTTGATGAAAGTAAATAGGTGGATCGACGGTTATTCGTTCATAAAAAGCAACCATCCCCAAAATGTAAAGCGAGGCGGTGTTGGTCTTTATATGAAATATTCCTTCCCCTCTAAAAATCGATCGGACCTCGTGACCCTTCCCGAATGCATTGTGTGTGAGATTCAGCTTAATAGGAAGAAATGTTTCTTTGCAGTGCTCTACAGGAGTCCTACTCAGACCTCTGTAGAATTTGAAGATTTTATGAACAATTTTGAACCAAT
The DNA here is from genome assembly GCA_004194415.1 of Aurelia aurita. Taxonomy (NCBI): domain Eukaryota; kingdom Metazoa; phylum Cnidaria; class Scyphozoa; order Semaeostomeae; family Ulmaridae; genus Aurelia; species Aurelia aurita. Next base: position 693,735 of record REGM01000010.1, on the reverse strand, counting down.
GTTAAGCCTTGGTCAAACGCATCCAACATTTCATCCAACATTTGTTTTCTGCATGTTGGATCAAATGTTGGATGCGTTTGACCGGGGCTTTATCTAAGATGTCTGCCGAGAACCCATACTCTGTGATTATTACTGGCGATTTTAACTGTAGATCTTCGCAGTGGTGGGGAAACGACATTGAGAATGAAGAGGGTAAAATTTTTGAACCATTCTCGTCTGATCTTAGTATGCATCAGCTGATTTCTGAGCCAACTCATATCATGGGTGATTCTAGATCTTGCATCGATGTCATTTTCACTGATCAACTGAATCTGTTTCTGGAATCAGGTGTCCACCCCTCGTTGCATGAGCAATGTCATCATCAAATTGTCTATGGAGAGCTCAGTATAAAAAATTTAACACCACCCCCATATCGTCGTAGAATTTGGTTTTATGATCGCGCAGATGTCCTCGCAATTCGAAAAAGTATTCAAATGTTTCGTTGGCGTGAAAGTATCGGAGATCTATTTGTCCGGATGGAGGATCCAAACTAATTGAAGATGCCAAGGACAGGTACTTTAAGAAAAATAGGTACAACCCTCTCTAGTCCAAAGACTGGAATCAAAACCTATTGGTCTTTGATCAACAAAATTTTGAATAAAGCTAAGGTACCAATAATCCCTCCTCTCTTAGAAAATGATATATTCATATTAGACTTTACCGCGAAGGCTGAAATCTTCAATGAGTACCTCATACAACAATGCACTACTATTGATACTGGCAGTACAATCCCTCAGAACGTGCTACCTATTGCTCCACCACTGACCGAATTCTCCATTTCTAATGAGAAGATTATGAAGATTATTCGATCATTGAATCCAAATAAGGCACACGGTTGAGATGATATTGCAATTCGCATGATAAAACTAGGGGATGAGGCACTATTACTGCCCCTTAAATTGATCTTTGAAAACTGTCTAAGTCAAGGTATCTTTCCTGAAGTTTGGAAAAATGCTAATGTGGTTCCAATCCACAAAAAGAACAATAAAAACCTAAAACAAAATTACCGTCCAATCTCCCTCCTTCCAATTTTTGGTAAAATCTTAGAAAAGCTGATATTTGATCCCTTTATCAGCATTTAGACACTAATAGGCTACTAAACCCGAACCAGTCAGGTTTTCGCCCAGGTGACTCAACGGTTAAGCAGCTTCTGTCCATTGTTAACTCCGTATTTCTAGCTTTTACTGCAATCCCACTCTTGACGTTCGCTCTGTTCATCTTGATATATTGAAGGCCTTTGACCGGGTCTGGCATGAGGGTAGGGTTACCCTAGCAAAATATATACCCTCCCTCGAATTAGTGTCTTATGGACCTAGACTTACGACAAGGGCCCTTTGCTTCGCTATACGACTGCAACAGCGACCACTCACCACCGCTCAACAAGGACGCATGCACAAACTATTCAGAAACCAGGCAAGCAGTTTAGTGAATTTGAAAGCGTCGCAAACAATGCGGAGGAAAACTTCTTCCTGGAATCATTTGGAGCGCAAGCAAACAATAATATCTAAAGATCTTGAGACAAAATACTCTCTGAAAATCTTTCAATTTTAAAGATAGATTTATCTTTGATTGTATTAGGGTGTGTTTGATTGGTACCAATTCTGAAAACGGTAGACTTGGTAGACTCGGAATTTGTGTTTGATTGACTCCGAAATTCTCAAAACGGTAGGTTTGGTAGGTTTGGAAGGCCTGGCAGACTTTGGAGAGATCCTCGTTTTCATTAGCAAACCCTGGTGGTGAATCCGAAACCTACCGTTTCCAAGATTTCTGTGTTTGATTGGGAAATATATTTCTATCTCTGCGAAGTTTGAGCGAATGGGTAAATGCGATTCAATAACGATTGGGACGAAAACAACGAATCAGGTCATAAGTCTATTTAGTTTTACTTTTCAGGAGAAGAAAACCATANGTTTGATTGGTACCAATTCTGAAAACGGTAGACTTGGTAGACTCGGAATTTGTGTTTGATTGACTCCGAAATTCTCAAAACGGTAGGTTTGGTAGGTTTGGAAGGCCTGGCAGACTTTGGAGAGATCCTCGTTTTCATTAGCAAACCCTGGTGGTGAATCCGAAACCTACCGTTTCCAAGATTTCTGTGTTTGATTGGGAAATATATTTCTATCTCTGCGAAGTTTGAGCGAATGGGTAAATGCGATTCAATAACGATTGGGACGAAAACAACGAATCAGGTCATAAGTCTATTTAGTTTTACTTTTCAGGAGAAGAAAACCATAACCTTTACTTTTCAGGAGAAGAAAACTATATAATTAAACTATTCTTTGCTTTATTCATCAGAGCATGAAGCTTCTGCTCAAGATATGCCGATATTGATGCGTTCCGACCCGATGGATTGTGCCCCGAGAAGGAAGATATTTATGCGTTCTGCCCCGAGAAAGAAGTATCCAGTTCTGAGTTCTGCTTTAGATAAGACTGTTAGTGCTCGTCTCACCTTGGGTATGTATTCAACTAAAGTTTTTATTGACGTCACTTGGATGATGTAAACCTCTAATTTATTTCATGCATTTTATGAGTGGCAGACTGGATCTTATATAATAATAATAATAATCAATTTATTTAAAGTTGGTTAGCACATAGCTACATATAGTAAATTAACAGGATTAAAATACTATAAACTAATTAAGGCCAACTACTTAAAAATATACAGGTTGTAAAACAATTTGATAAAATGACTCGATAATACATACAGTTCCAAGCGATAAAAATGTTAAGAATAAAAATGCAGGATTATAAAACTCCGAGGTTTTCAATGTAAGGTCGACATAGTTTGCATGTGCATTCTTCACCGCGCCAAGTTTTTATTTTTGATTTAAATTGTTGGATAGAATTAGCATTCCTTACATCTTGAGGGAGGGAAAGCCAAAGTTGTGGCCCTCTGTATCTGATGGTCTCAGAGCCAAAATGTACTGTCCTTATCCGAGGTAGTACGAATTCATTGTTATTTCTTAGGTTATACATATTTTCTCGCTCCCTGAAGATCTCATTCATGAAAGGAGGGTTCACATTGTTCTGGGTTTTAAACATTTCCGTCATTAGGATTTGTAAATTCTTCTTATGGATAGTCACCGATTTATCTCTTTCTAATAAAGTGTCAAAACTAGAAACATAATCCTTGTACGCAATTCTTAAAGCCCTTTCGTGTATTTTATTAATCTTGTTGTTCAAATTCCTACTGTGGAACATCCAAGCCAACTGGCAGTATTGAAACTGGCTCATTACAAAGGCTCTCATTAAGATTCGCNTTCTACTTCTCTGGTGTCAAAAACTGGAATGATATCCCTGACAACATTCGAGAACAAGAATCAATCGCTCGTTTTAAAACAGGTTTTAGAGAGTATCTTTTGAACCTACAGGACCCAAACACGACCCCTTGGTAGAGCAGCAATTCTTAAAATTATTTTGTTTTCTTTTCTAAAAATACATTGTTATTAGTGTTAATTTTCCTAGCTGAAAGGTACTCGTGTATATAAATATTGATAAAATGAAAAAAATCCCGGCAAGGCGAGATATCCCGCCTAGGCGAGATATCCCGGCAAGGCGGGATCATGTAAACAGGCCCTTAGGGTGGATTTTGCCCGAAAAAGGTAAGTTGTTCCAACATTGGGGGGGGGGGTGCCGCCCTCCCGGCCCCCCCATGGCTCCTACGCCTATGTTTACTTAAAATATGTATTAATATCGTGTGGACGGAAAGTTTCTGACTCTTGCCCTTGGCAAACGTAGTAATGGGCAGTAGTTAACAAAAAGAGAGGACGTCAGTCCGTTTCGTATTTAGTGTCATGCCTATTTAAGTCAATGTTGTACAATAATTCCTAATTTTGAAATTGCTTCATTTTGCAGGTACAAATAACTCAGTTTAGGTTTTAAAATTTTCAACAATGATATTTCGAACGAGCATTATGTTTAAACCAGTCGGTACAGTGACTTTCAAATAATCCATAAGTATTGATAGAAGTTGCTAAAGTGTAACGGCGGACGACAAATTCAAATAATTGAAATATTCCAGATTACCAAAAAATAACCACAGAGAAAGCTTGTTCCAGTTTGAGTAAACTGAAACACGAAAATTTAACTGAAAAGTTATAAGCATAACCTCAAAGGGAATGTGCAATGGTAAATAGGCTTGTCTATAAATAGAACAAAGAAAGCACTCAGACACAGCATTGTTTCTTTGGCTGTCCATTGTTCACGGCGCATGTGCAACTTCGATTTGAATGGGATATTTTTAGATAATTTTGCTCATTGCAAATGCAAGCTTTTAACCTTGCACAAACCCTGTAATATGTTGCCTGAAGGGGATGATTTTACCAAAAAAGTATGACGAAAGACATTAATAGGGGTCAGAAACTTTCCGCCCACCCTGTAGTTGAAGTCTTAGCCATATCTTAGTGTGATTTTCGGCTGGACTGACACAAGCGACTACCTTTTATCGACCTGAATTTAATGAAATTTACAACTTTTTTAAGCCTTATTGATGCATTAAGACACCAGAGATCTGGTACGATTCGTTTATGTTATGGGAGATGAAGGATAGACAGATGCATTCTGCTCACTCTGGAAAGATTTAGGAACTTGTTGGTTCATTAAAGACCCATTGCTAACCGTGATCCTTTGCTCGCCGATTTAAGGAAGACAGAGAGAATTTATGACAGACGCGACTTTCGTATCAATTGAAAGTCAAATTTGGGCCCGCATAGGATCATGGTTAACAATGGGTCTTTAACCTCAATGCTAACTATGTGAGTTTTGAGAAGAAGCGTTTTTATAAAATCGCTTGTAGAATGGGAGCGATGCGACCAATTTTGAAAAACTAAAAATTTTATATCTGAGGGCCTGATTGCATGAGTAGGGCTGGCCCTGTTATCCGAGGTGGACGATTTTAGGCGAGATCCTTTTGTCCATAGGAGACATGTAGTAAATCTGAAAACACGATTATGGATTATATGGTTAACCTCTATCTTATACTATCAAAAACCTTAGTGCAAAGAAGTTCTTCTAATTTTTACAAACTATTCTTCCCACCGGGTGTCTCAAATAAAAGGTAACAGATTTGATCAGGGCTACCAATGCCAATTTAGCTCCAATTATTTCGCAATAACTTTTAAGCTAATCCTAAAAAGTTAACTTGAATATAGGTACCTTGTTTATTGGTAATGTCGCTTCCAAAGTAGAAATATTATTCTCGAAAGTTCAAATTTAACTCCACCTCCAAACCAGAGCTTTAGCGCTTTGGCCTAAGAAAATTCCTGAAGCACAGCGAAATTAAGGGCCTGATTACATGGGCAGGGCTGGCCCTGTTATCCGAGGTGGACGATTTTAGGCGAGATCCCTTTGTCCATAGGAAACATGTAATAAATCTGAAAACACGATTATATGGTAAGTAGGCCATTCCTGGCAGCTGGGATCCCATTTTCTTCATGTCAGGGCTGGCCCAGTTCGAAGGGATGAAATAAGGATGTTTTTCTCATGTAATCGCTTGGCAGGGCTGGAAACAGGGCTGGCTTCCCAAAGTTTATAACTGCGCATGCACCAAGCCGCCATATAGCCATTGATTTAATTTTTGCCGCCAAAATTACTTGGCAGTCTTTGGATGAATTTCTCCTTGTAATCGCACACACCATTTCATCCCTGTGTACCGAGGCAGTCCTGTTAGCAGGGCTAGCCCTGCGCATGTAATCAGGCCCTAAGTTGGCATGCCAGCTAAACAGCTATAATCAGTTTTTAGGAATTTCGTAAATGGTTCAAAAGCTGCTTTCAAACGTCTAAACATTTTTTTGACTCACCCATCAATGTTATATCATATAAATTGTGCGGGTATTCTCCGCAAAGAAGCCCTAAACGAGCATGTAAGTGGATGCAAGTGCACATAGCAGGCTCCAGGGTACCAGGTGAGTAAAAACATTAAACAATTGTGAGCCTCTAGTTTTGTGAATATTCATCACATTTGTTGAAACTAATGTCCATTGTGCAGCTAACATGCTAATTTAGATACAAAGATTTACTTTTAAAAAACCAGTGGTATCTTCCTCAAGGTATGAAATTGTTTCTAAGGAATCTTTTAAAATATACCCACGATCCTTATGACTAAAGCCAGGCCTAATGCGAATTTTGTATTCTCTTACAGCAGTAAGCATGGATATGCCTCCGTTAAAGTTCAGAGATGCACCTGCTGAAGACGAGCGAACAGACCATAAGAAATTTCCACTTGCTCGCTCAGAGCCCAAGGTAGCAAAACCTAAACTATATTCAACACTTGCATGTGACTTGGTCACTTCGTTGAATTATCAGTCCGCCACTGTGCCACATATGGCTCCAGCATCGCCACCTCGTGCAGCATCACCACCTCGTAAGTACGATATCATTTGCTTGGGGTTAGCGTCCAAATTTTCCAAAGATTATTTGATTTTATCACCACTTGATTGTATCATGAGCGGTAGGAAACATTTGGATTGCTCTTTGGAAAATGTTGTGGTCATTGGCTGCAATAGTTTAAAAATATTTACATTTTCTTCATTTATGACGTCATTGTGACGTCATAAATGTAATGTAAAATTAGAAAGTATCCTATTGTGTAGATGTTGTTACTGTGCACCATTGTACCAAGTCTCATCCTCATATCTGCATTATTGACGGAGCTATGAAGGGGGGTTACAAGGGTCCAAAAAGCCCGGTATTAATAATAGGGTTAAAAGTTGTATTGTATTTATTTTTATATGGCGAAATTTTACATACAGACATACATATAATCATAAATACCTTGCTTGTTGATACTGGTGCATTTAGAGTTGAAATATTGCTCTTGAAAGTTAAAATTTTCCTCCACCTCCAATCCAGAGATTTAGCGTTTTGGAACAATAGACTTGATAGGATTTGAGACAAAATTAAACATTCGTTTGAATGAGCGACAAGACTTTTGCAAGCAAGTCCAATGTTTGTGCTGTTAAATTATGAGTCCCAGTTTGAATGATCTCATATCGGTGGTAGTCTCATTTTAACGAGTGATCGTCATATCATAATCATCACCATCCAAATAATAATCATGATAATAATAATCATCATCATGATCATCCATTTATTTACAGTAGGCGAACGAAATAATAATAGCCCTAATTCTGGCTAATTTAATAAGCCTACTTGTGATAACTGGGCCTTGCTGTAATCAATCTGATAGACCTTAAAACTCTATAGTCGTTGGGCTATATTTACTACCCTATTT
>REGM01000010.1:652269-682900 GCA_004194415.1 Aurelia aurita | reverse complement strand
AAAATACTCTCTCCTAGCTTCTACAAGTTTTGGCTCTGAGCATCCAAGTACGAAATGAACCTCATTACCTTCTGGACTATTTATACACACTGGGCATATGCGTTCTGACCTCGGTTTTTTCTGCATCCTTCCTAATTCAATGGGCAGGAGATGTGCGGATATTCTTAGCTTGGCAATTGTAGACCTATGCTCATACTTCAAGATATTATTTACGTATAATTCCTCCCCATAACCCTTTTTGATGAATTGGTAAATTTCGGATAACCGTCCAGACCCTTGTATATGCTCTCGGAACCTCTTTTCATACTCAGTCTTAAGGGATTTGGTAACAGACAGGAGAATCCTCTTCCGCGACGTAGCCCTTTCCTGTGTCACTGAATCTAGGGTATAACCAGAAAGTCTCAGTAAATGTTGTACCACAGTTAGCAAGGAGGGCACCCCTTTAACATGCAGCCTGAAACATTCAAGCAAAGCATTTTCGATGATTGGATTGGAAGTACGAAGATGTAGTAGATGAAAATAAAATTTTAAGATTCGTTCATATATCTTCACATTTAGTGGGTAAACCCCCATATCTCCTCTCACAGCCATATTTGAAGATTTGGAGTGCACGCCCAGCAAAATTTTGCATAACCTATTTTGGAGATTTTCATGCTGTAGTTTATCGTCAAACAGATTCTCAGTAAATCGGTTAAAAGACGCATTACGATTGTAACTCCCCATGAAAGCCCCCCAGACTTCGCTATTATACAATAATATTGGCTCAACGAGTGCTCTGAAAAGTTTTTGAATAACACATGGTTTTACTCCACTTTGAGGGCTAATATCACCCAGAAAAGAGAAGAAAGCCCTACAAGCTTTTTTGTGCAGAGCAACCCTTGCTTGTTTGAAGGACCCACTTGGAACGAAGATTGTACCCAAATACTTGTAATTTTCACATGACGTTATATAATTGTTTCCAAACTTGATAGTTAAATTGGTATTTCTACCGGCTTTGTTAAAAACTAAGATTTTTGTCTTTTTCACGTTCACATTTAACTTCCATTTTTGAGAATAATCTTCAAGTTTAGAGAGGCTCCGCTTTAGCCCCTCTTCAGTTTCAGAAAGTATCAGAATATCGTCTGCATACATCAAACAATTGATTTTCTGGTTCCCAATTGTAGGAGGGAGACATTGCTCGTCAAACAGCTCTACAATATCATTGATGAATAAGTTAAAGAGAGTGGGGCTCAGATTGCAACCTTGCCTAACACCTGTTTTTGAGACAAAGGATTGTGTGATTCCGTTTGGTAGCTTAACGGCGGCTGTCAGGTCAGTGTACATTGACCGAAGCAAGGTAATGAACCTACGACTGATGTTCATTCCAATAAGCTTATAATATAGTCCATCGCGCCACACTGAGTCATAAGCTTTGGAAAAATCAACGAAACAAGCATAAATTTTGGCCTTTCGGGAGAAGTAAGAGTTCAACAATGTGTTCAAGACAAAAACATGATCTGACGTTCGATAACCTTCGCTAAACCCTATTTGATTGGGATGTTTGAGGGAATTAAGTTCGGTGAAGCGCACAAGACGCAGATTCAGAATGGCATTGAACAATTTAGAGAAACAACTCGTTACTGTTATACCTCTATAGTCATTAGGGTCATGGGTATCACCCGACTTGAAAAGTGGTGTTATTAGACCATGTTTCCAGGTGGCAGGATAAATTCTACTTTGTAAGATTGCATTGAAGATGTAATGAATAACCCTTACAAAATGTGAGTCAACACAACATTTAATCATTTCGTTTGAAATCATATCATCACCAACAGACTTGCCATTTTTAAGCTTCATAGTCACTTTTCTGATTTCATCTATGGAGATTTCACCGTCTAATATTTCATTGTAAGCAGTCGTGAATTTTTCGATGTTTTCCATGACCGGAGTGGTGAAATCATCTCGCCGGGAAATAGTGCCCGCATTTAGTTTTTTGAACCATTCATACCAAACACTTGGCTCAATATTTTCTGATGGGTTAGCCTTTTTCTTAGCTTTAATATCGCTCACAAGATCCCAAAAGACCTTTGGGTTTTTGTTTTCAGTTTCCTGAATGGACTGCAAAAGGCTCTCCTTAAAAGAACGTTTCTTAGCTTTGACAACTTGCTTGTACAATTTTTTATTAGCGTAAAACTTACTTCTTACATCAGGATCTTTTGGCCATTTATTAAGGTTTTTAAGAGAACGCTGTACTGCCCGTTTTGCATCTTCACATGTTTTGTCGAACCATTTTTTCTTAGGTGTGAGTGGTTTTGTTTTGTGAGTGTTTGATTGTCCGTATTATTATTATGATTATGATTATTAGAGGAAATATGGTATGATATATTGATTATGACTGACCATTCCTGATTTTGGTATTACCCCCAGGGAGGCACTCAGGAGCTTTTCATACGGGGAGGTCGGTCCAAGAAAGCTTTGAGAGATCTAAAAACATCAAAATCTGACAATCTTTGACCCAAAAATATCAGAAATTTGTACGATATTCATGCCTTAGTTATGCTTCATAGCGTCTGAGATTGCCCAAGTCGGTACAAAACGCATTGCAATTCAATTTATGATCTATAAAGTATTGTTATACAAGAGATTTTAAGCAATTTCCAAAACGTTTTCAATAATTGATTTACATGCACCTAAAAGTATCATATTTTGAAGAATACTTTACCCAAAAATATCGGACTCACCTCCCGTATGAAAACCTGTTGAGCATCCTCCCTGGGATTACCCTCATAAGGTGTTATTTTAGAGTGTTGGACTTTTTTCTATTGTAAAACAGCTTCCAGAGCAGAATCGTCAAGAAATCTAGAAGGGTATGACTGATTTCACTTAATTAAGTTTTAACATCTAAGTTATTATTTCCACTATGAATGTGATCTACAGGGTGTTTCAAAAAAAACGCAACCCAACTATGATTGAAAATTAAAAAAAATTAAAAGATTTGAATAGATGTAACATATATCATCTGAAAGCACAATCTTTCTTCTTTCCAATGATATGCAGTTTGGATACATTAATGGAATTACTTATCATTTAATTGATATTTCAGTAAGTATGGTCGATTTTAAATGCAGCATGCTGTAAGAGCAAAATCAACACCTTTTTGAGCATAAAGAGTTACAAAACAGACTTTATGAAAACATTTCAGGCCTTGAAGTACTTGAGGTGATGCCCTTAGGAAGGAAACGTGCAAAGTTACTCTCATGAGACACATTTATTAAAAATGATTAAAAAAGCTCTCACAAAGACGGGTTTTTCGCCTATGCAAATGTCCTACCACTTTCCTAGACTTATACATCGTCGTAGTTTTTCTCCTTCCCTGAACTAGCGCTACAACTACTTTCCTGCATCTAGAATAGAGCGTACTGAATAAAACATCAGTTAAGTGATAAATAATTTCATTATTGTATCAAAACTGCATATCATTGGAAAGAAGAAAGATTGTGCTTTCAGATAGTATACATTGCATATAAATCAAATCTTGCTATTTCTTGAAATTTTCAATTATATTTGGGTTGCGTTTTTTCTGAAACACACTTATATTTGTTAAAAGTGGTGAATATTGAAAGGCAATTGTTCCCTGGATAATAAAGCAATAATATTGGCAAATGTCCTGTTTAATAGCGGAGATACTCAATTAGATTTAAAATTTACCTGCCTTAAAACGGTCACTCTGTTGTGAAAGTATACGGAATTGTCTTGAAAAGGCTTTTTAACACTTGAAAAGGCCCCTTTTTTCTTTGTGTCCCAGTTGAGGTCCCACCCAAAAAATTTGGCTAAAAATTGAACTTCCGTTAAATTGCTTCAAAATTGGTACAGAGCCTATTTCAAATATGCTGATTACGAATATGAACATAAATTTGCAAAATATTGTCACTGAAGTGGTCCAAATTGGCACACAAAATGGCACAAATGACAAAAATTGAAATAGCGTCAAATTGTCTCAGAATTAGTACAGAGCCTATTTCAAATGCGCTTATTACGAATATGAACATAAACTTTGAAAATATTGTACCACAGTGGTCCAAATGGCACACGAAGTGACACAAATATGGCAAAAAGTCAAGATTGCATCGAATTGCCTCAAAATTAGATTTTACAATTACATGTTTACCAGTAATTTTAAGACGCTTTGAGCGTCCATCAGTCTATCAATAGGGAGTTTACGAAACCACGACGCCAACTGCAACGGCAACGCAAGTTGCTTTTTTTATAGACGATCGATTTCAATAGATTCCTTGTTTTTCGTGCGAATTTGCGCCCCGTGAGAGACTATGAAGTTGTCCTTTTAAATTTAACAACTTGGAAATCCCATTTCTGTCATTCTGTACTTCAGATCTAGGCCTCCGAAGTAAAACTCGCTCATTTTAAATATTAGTTTCAAGGAAAAAGGATGGTTCTCAGGTACTTAACTGAAGAAGGTTTCATCTTGGCCTTTTGAATGATATGTAAAAGGTAGCGTATGGGATACAATCCTTTGTTTGAAGGATGCAAGATGACGTTCTGGCTGGCGTTGCCGTCCTTGTTTCGTAAACAATCTGATAGCGATATCTACGACTGTAATCAGTCTAACTGACCTGGTAAAATTCTGCAATCGCCGATACTTTTTTGACTCATCTGGTACTTTCGTTTTTTCTTGTAGCCATTACCAATCGCCTGCCGGATGTTTATGAGAGAAGGCCATGGTTTGATGCAGAGGATGTAGTATTGGATGGAATAGAAATTGAGGAAGATGACATAAGTCACATTTTCATGTTTTTGCACTGTGTAAGCAGAACTTTTTATTATGAATGGTTAAAATACCTTATTTAAGGGCTCAAATCTTTTTAAAAAAGGCGGTGTAAAATTCTGTTACCTCTTTCTTTGAATTGAATGGCTTGAAAGGAACTCAAGGTACTTTGCTGTAATTCTAAATTCTACTGTCGGAATTTTTTGATACCTTGATTATTTTTAAAATGGCGGCTTTTATTATGTCCTAGACTCACTAGGCTATGGGAATGATTGCTGGAGTGAATTTCGTTGGAAAACTGCAATGATGTTTCACAAAGTAACTCTTCCAACAAAAAGCAACCCGCGATGAAATATCCATTCTACGATTCAAAATAAACTAAAGCTTGCGAAGTCTTTATAGATTTCTACGAACAAGGCATTGACTCTATCGAATTTTATCCTTAATTATTTTATTCTTATTATACTTTAACATTTTAACCTCGACAATTGTCATTAGGTAGGATTACAGGTCCTTGAGTGATAGCAGAAATTTTATACTTCTGAACAAGTCAACCTGTTTAAATATTAGTGATTATTATTATTATTATTATTATTATTATTATTATTATTATTATTACATTCCTTTTTCTATGCAAAATGTTTCGTGAGTGAGCAAGACATTACGTTTTCAAACACTAAAAATTGCTTTCATTTGATTTTGCTTTACTGCAAAAAATTCGGACACTAAATATTTCAGACCACAATAATATTCGGACACTAATATTTTCGGACGTTTGAAATGTCAAAAAATATTGACTTTTGAATTTGCTTTGCGTTTAAATATTTCACAACTATTTGCCGAATGTCATTGTGGCTGAATATACAAAATTAAACTCTGTTCAAAGTACCGGGTGTCCCAAAAAAAAGTATACAGATTTGGTCAACCCTAACGAACAGAATTTGGCATGAATCAATCCGAAATCATTTTTAATACATTACTCGATAGTTAACTTGAACATAGATACCTTGTTTGTCGACATTGGTGCTTTGAGAGTAGATAAATTAATCTTCAAAGGACAAATTTGCCTCCACCTCCAAACCAGAGCTTTGGCGTTTTGGCCTAAGCAAATTCTTAAAGCACAGCGAATAAGTCAACAATAGACTTGGGAAAAATTTGAACCAGGAGGAGAAAATTAAGAACTGCACAACAAATGCGTTTCATAAAATATAATTTACGTGACGCTTATCATCAAGGGAGCTCCGAAGTAAACTTTATTCATTTTAAGTCAAACAAATTGTGGATATTGCTTAGGCCAAATCGCCAAAGCTCTGGTTTGGAGGTGGAGGCAAATTTGTCCTTTTAAGATTTATATCTCTACTCTCAGAGTACCAATTTCAACAAACAAGGTATCTATGTTCAAGTTAACTACCGAGTAATGTTTTAAAAATGATTTCGGATTGATTCATGCTAAATTCTGATCGTTAGGGTTGACCAAATCTGTATACTTTTTTTTGGGACACCCGGTACAATTATTTATACTATATTTGTTTTGGGGCTGAATATAGTTGACATTGCCAGCGCAAGCGTAGTAGAAAATTGTTAAACAGGAGTTTTTGGAGGACTTTTAAACCATTGTTCTCGAACAGTGGATCTAAGGAAAAATTACGCTTATCGAGGATGGTAAAATCGTAGTAGACGATAAAACTATAGGTCAGTATTTTAATAATTATTTCGCCAATATTACAGACACGCTAAATATACCTAGGCCAGTTGATATACTACCTACTGAAGAAACTGGTGACCCTATAATTGATGCAGTTGAGAAATACAAGACTCATCCTAGTATTTTAATGATTAAGGACAGGACGAGGGATCTAACTTTTGAGTTTACTCATATAGATCCAAGTCTTGTCCTCCATGAAATCAATAAACTAAACAGTGCCAAGAAAACAAGTGGCCCAGTGCCAGTGGATAAACTGAAAGCCGTTGCAGAGTCTTGCTATAAGGAGATCTCTTATCATATCAACAATGCAATAGATCAGAACACTTTCCCCGATAACCTAAAAAAAGCCGATGTATCGCCTATTTTCAAAATCGGAGATTCCCACATAAAAGAAAACTTTAGACCTATCAGTGTTCTGTCAACACTCTCAAAAGTCTTTGAAAGACTGATGTTATCGCAAATGTTACCCTTCATAAGACCCAGCCTTTCAGATCTACTTTGTGGTTTCAGAGAAGGCTACAGTACCCAGCATGCATTGATAAAGCTGGTCGAAAACTGTCGTGCAGGACTAGATGATAAAAATATAGTGGGCATGGTGCTTATGGATCTTTCAAAAGCATATGATTGCTTGCCACATGATCTCCTTATCGCAAAACTTGAAGCCTATGGCTTTGGGATGAACAGTCTACGACTGCTGTACAGTTACCTTACGGCGAGAAGACAGCGTGTCAAAATTAACTCCACGTATAGCTCATGGCTCGATATCACATCAGGTGTACCACAAGGCTCCGTGTTAGGACCACTTCTATTCAACATATTCATTAATGACATGCTCTTCTTTGTAAAAAACTCAAAAGTTTGCAACTTTGCAGACGACAACACCTTATATGCAACCAGTAAGCGTTTATCTGAAGTTCTGGCATCCTTGGAGCTTGATGTGGGGATAACATTGGATTGGTTTGAAACCAATTTCATGGTGGCAAATCCATCCAAATTCAAAATCATGTTCCTTGGATTACATCAAACACACAAACTGTGTCTTGAGATCAATAACCAAATTGTTCCATCATCAGATACAGTTAAATTATTAGGGATAGATATTGACTCAAAACTAAAGTTCGATAACCACGTTAAGACTATCTGTGCCAAAACAAGCAGGAAGGTAAGTGCTTTCTCTAGGGTTGCAAATTTCATTACCTTCGAACAGGCTAAGCTCCTTTACAATTCATTTATCATGTCAAACTTTGGATATTGCCCCCTAATTTGGATGTTCTGCGGGAAAACTGCCAATGAAGAGATAAACAGAATCCACAAGAGAGCTCTTCGTAGACTGTACAATGACTTCAGTTCAAGTTTCAACGAACTTCTGGCCAGATCAGGCCAAAAAACAGTCCATTTACAAAATCTTCAAAAATTACTCCTGGAGGTTTTCAAGTCCCTCCATCAAATGAACCCTGCATTTATGTGGGAATTTTTTGAGAGGAAGCAATCAAATTACAACCTTCGCAATAAGGATCTCCTACAGATACCAAGATTCCAAACGATAACTTATGGGGCAAATTCTATTACATACAGAGGCAGCTACCTTTGGAATAGCATACCTGATGTGGTAAAGAGCTGTGATAGTGTCCTCTCTTTCAAACGACAAATCAGAGAATGGAATGGAAAGACATGTACCTGCAGAGTTTGTAAATAGATATGTAAAGAGTTGGATTGTATTGTAATTTAGTTATTTTTGTATATTATGTAGATAGTTGGTATTAATTAGTGCACATCTCTTGATGTGCACTATAGACGTATATTTCCAACTTTAAACAAATTGATTATTATTATTATTATTATTATTGTTTTATCGGCGAAATGCACGAAAACCGCAAATTTTATAGTGGACATATTTCTCTCTAATACTTTTCCCACGTTGGTGTAGTTTAATATTTTGAACTTTCGCAACAGTTTTCATGTTTACATTGAAAACCGTACCCAGCACTCACTAAAGCCTGGTTTCCATTTGAATTTGTTCCGCTCTTGATTGCTCGTTTTGGTTTTTCGTTGCTCGTATTCGAAATGCTCTTTCTTGCTCGTTGCTGTTTGTCGTTGCTTGTTTTGATTTAAGATGACTGTTTCCATTTACCTTCCGTTGCTTTTGGCTGCTCTTTATTGCTTACTTTGGTGTTTTGTTGCGCGTTTTGGTTTTTGGAGAGCTTTTCCATTTGGTGCTCATGTAGCTCGTTTTGCTTTTGACTTGCAAACTGTAATAGCAGGCCCCCTGTAAAGCAATCCTCTCGACTGATGCGGCTACCGTGTAGAAATAATGAAAAATGAAAATGAATGAAATGCAATGTAAAACCAAAACGAGCAATAAAGAGCAGAATAAGTTCAAATGGAAACCAGATTTAACCATTGTTATTGCTAGTTTTTACTGAGAAAGATTTTCATTTCAATGTCTTTTTTTAATAGGATATGGTCCCTCCATTCTGTACTCTCTTTCAAGAGCAGCACCCGATATTCAAGAAGTTAATTGTGGATGCTGGCTTGAATTCCTTGCCGAAATATAATGACAGTAAGTTATATACTTAGCTTGTGTAGACATCTACAGGCAACACCATAAGCGTACGAGCCAGGGGGCTGGGAGGGCGGCAGCTCCCCCTCTCCCAACATGGAAAACATTTACAAAACTCACCATTTTCGGGCAAAAATCCGCCCTAGAGGCCAATCTACGGCTTTTTATATACCGGGTGAGTCAGAAAAAACAATCCCTGTTTGAAAGGCCCCTGCTCCCTGGATATCAAAATGATGATATTGACAAATACATTATTTAATGGTTTACATGTTCAAATATAATTTAAAATTTACCTGACTGAAATCGGCCACTCCGTTCTGAAATTATGAGTGATTTTCTGGAGGAAGCCCCTTCAAGAAACTTTCAAAACAGGCCTAAAATCACGAGCAAATTTTCCAAATATTTCTGCCTTACAGCAATGACTTACACATGCTTTAGCACGTGTTATCCTCTTGGGAGGATAAAATCTCCCAGAATAATGTTTTATGTCCCCAGAGGGATGGCACCGTTTCATCTTCCCAAAGGGATGAAACGTGCTAAAGCATGTACAAGTCATTGCTATTAAGGCAGAAATATGACGGAAATTTGGTCGTGATTTTATGCCGTTTTTGAAGGTTTCTTGGAGGGGCTTTCTTGAGAAAATCTCTCATAATTTCAGAACGGAGTGGCAGATTTCAGTTAGGTAAATTTTAAATTTTATTTGAACATGTCCACTATTCAGTGGCCTTTCAAATGGGGATTTTTTTTTTTAATCACCCGGTATATTTCGCAATAAGTTTCAAACTAACATTAATACCTTGCTGGTTAATTTTTGTGCTTCCGATGTTGAAATATCAACCTTGAAAGTTTAAATTTGCTTTCACCTCCAAACCAGAGCTTTGCCGTTTTGGCCCAAACAAAGTCAAGAAGAATAGCGAATAAATCAATAATAGCCTGAGGAAATTTGAGAAAAAATTAGATTATACCGTAAGGTAATTGCTAGAGCTCACCTATTATGCATTTCTTAATTTTTCTTTAATTTTGATTGTTTAGGGCCTGGTTACATGAGCAGGGCTGGCCCTGCTAAAAGGGTTGCCTCTGTAAGCAGGGATGGAATGTTGCGTGCGGTTACATGGAGTAATTCACCCCAGGGCTGCGAAGTAATTTGGCGGGAAAAATCAAATCATTTGCAATATGGCGGCTTGGTGCATGCGCAGTTATAAACTTTGGGAAGCCAGGTCTGTTTCCAGCCCTGCCAAGCGATTACATGAGAAAAACGTCCTTATTTCATCCCTTCGAACTGGGCCAGCCCTGTTATGCAGAAGTGGGATCCCAGCTGCCAGGGCTGGCCCACTTACCATATAATCATGTTTCAGATTTATTACATGTCTCCTATTGACAGAGGGATCTCGTCTAAAATCGTCCACCTCGGATAACAGGGCCAGCCCTGCCCATGTAATCAGGCCCTTAATTTCGCTGTGCTTCAGGAATTTTCTTAGGCCAAAACGCCAAAGCTCTGGTTTGGAGGTGGAGTTAAATTTGAACTTTCGAGAATAATATTTCTACTTTGGAAGCGCCAATACCAATAAACAAGGTACCTATATTCAAGTTAACTTTTTAGGATTAGCTTAAAAGTTATTGCGAATTAATTGGAGCTAAATTGGCATTGGTAGCCCTGATCAAATCTGTTACCTTTTATTTGTACACCCGGTGGGAAAAATAGTTTGTAAAAATTAGAAGAACTTCTTTGCACTAAGGTTTTTGATAGTATAAGATAGAGGTTATTGCTAAGTGATCTTTCTACTTTCACAGGATATCCAGACCTTTTGATGGACGAAGAGTACCTTGAATACTTAATAACAACTGTCATGTACGTAATACTGCTGGCAATAGTTAAGAAACCTGGCCAACCTTTGCCTAATTTATGGGAAGAAATCGATGAATCTTCTATCACAGCTTCGACGCATGGAACGGCGACGTATATTCTAGAAAGACTTCGAGATATGCAACAGTATCTCAGAGCTGCGGATAATTTGTTTCCATTCTTGTATCGTCGTCTGGAACTTGGTTGGAATCTTCAAGAAGTTGCTGTTAATCTTCTTCGTGGATCATTGGCTACAAAGTCCTCGCGACGTGTCGATAATAAATAGCCCTTTTAGCTATTGATAAGCTGATTGAATCAGAATGGAAGTAAACATTTATAAATCATCGAAATTTCATTTTGCTGGTCTTGAACGTTTTCTTTTAGCGGATTCCACACAAATAGCAAAGTTATTTATTTGCAGTTAGTTGTTTGTAAGGTTCCATTGTTTTGAAATGCACTACTAAAGTCCATTTGAAAACTCTTGAAACGTAAATTTTGCTTCACAGAAAAACGAAGACACTCTGTTGAACTTGAAAAGCATCTAACCTCGCAGATTTGAGGTTCAACTGATTTAGAAAAGAAAAGCCTTTTAACTGAATATAATTTTTTTGTACCAATTTGACGTTGGTCGTGTGAGGCTTATTTATATTGAGGGGCAAATCCCTCCAAAAACCTCCTACACTTTAGTACAAAATCCTAAAAATCTTAAAAATCTCAAAAAAATTCACAAAATCTTAGAAATCCCAAAGAAAATCTTGAAAAATCTTGCAAAATCTTGAAAATCATTGAAAATTTTGAAACATTTTGAAAATCTCGAAAATCTAAAAAATCTGATAGACTTTTAAAATCCCAAAATCTTGTACGCTATTTTGGAGTAATTTGCCCCTCGATTTATATTTATAGAGAAAATTACTCCAGGTCTCAAGAGTTTTAAAAGAGACTTTGATTCAAGATGGAAGAATTCCAAATCCATTTTTTCTCAGATGCGAAATTGGTATTGTTTTTATTTTACATTCCATCATGATTCCATTAAGCATTTACTATACATGATACTTATAACACTACATACAAAATACTCTACAATATTACAAAACGATACCACGATGAGAAAAATATTATGTCTACCCCATGGCCAAGACATGAATAAACTACTAAAAGTGCAAGAACTGTACTTAAAGACAAATGACGGAAATATAGGGCGACTTAAATCAGGGGCCTGAGCAATCCAAATATAGCCTATTGTATTCCATTGTATTTGATGACCTCGAGAGTCGCCTGTACTGGACAATGAAGCCACTNGTTTAGTACTGTGGTCGTTGTGCAGTACTGTGGAGGTTATTCAGTACAGTGGAGGGATAATTTCAATACTGTTGGGGTATAATTTCGGTACTGTTACAGTGGAGGTAAAATCTGAACACGAGAGATTTCTGAGAAATAGGACTTATGAAAGCTTTTCTGAATTTCTGAAGAAAGTTCCTCTCTATTACGTCAGAGCTTTCAGACCTGCATCCACGGTACTGCAGGCAGGGCAATGGCTGTAAAAATCTGATTTCTGACCTAAACGAGACTGTATCGATGGTTCCCTATGCAATCGAGTACGGAGATTCATATTCCAAGATATGGGACCTTTCAAATTCTGCGTCAGTATCACGTGACTGATGACTGACTGATGACGTGACTGATTCTACATTCATAGATGATATTTTAGATTAGACGTTAAAAGTAATTATTTATGAGAAAGATTCACATACACTTTCTGACAAATGGTTTTTAAATGAGGGGACTTTTTGACCTCACCAGGCGTAAAAGTTCTATTTAGCCCCCCTCTCTAATAAGCCCTTCCCTTCTGAGTCAAAATTTTAAATATAACCCCTGCCCCCTCCAATTATATCAAATGCAAGAGGATACCGAGGATTGACTTTGTGAATAAGCCCCCCTCTAATAGGCTCCTCTCTTTTAAGCGCCCCCTCTGGAGTCTCCGAAGTTAACTAAGCCCCCCCCTGGGGCTTAATAGAGCTTTTACGGTATTTATATAAACGCTTTATAATGCTATCTTATCTTGTTTACGGTATTTATATAAACGCTTTATAATGCTAACTTGAATAAACAAAACCTAGACTTAGAAATAGGTACGTGTAGGCAGAGACACAGAAGCCGGTAGAAGGGTGCCGTGCCCCTCCTAGCCTGAGTTCCAGTGGTCCATAAAGTTTTGAAAGAGCCCTATGTTATTCTCAAAGTGCCCTTTTCAAACCCTATGGCTGTACGTACAGTGTGTCCCAAAATATTGTACCCCGTTTGTAATGTCAACCTCAATTGCCTCGTTTTATAGAGTTGTATAGGAAAGGCTTCAAATTAGAGATGGAGAGACAAGTGGTTGTTGATTTATGACATAGGAAAGGCAAACAAGTGGTTCTTCAAAAAGAGTAGTTCTCCAAAAGTGTCAAAATCAAGTAAATATTGAAAGAAAGGGTTCTAGCATTGTATTCGAATTTTGACTACATTTTCAAAAAGGGTTGATAGTTTTGGTTGTTCATAACCCCTTCATAACACAACATTATCAACCCTTTTTCAAATGTAAAATTCAGATACAATGCTATTGCTATTCTTTTAGGTGTAAACAGAAAATAGTGAAAAATGAAGGTTCAACAGCCAGTTTTCTATGATATCCTTCAAATTAACTTTTAAATGATTACTATGCTTCTCAAACATTGCACTAGAGCTTCTTAAATTTCTTGCCATCCTGGTACTAGTTTCTTATAAACGAGTTTCCTATAAAAGTTGTGTAAGTATGGATAGAGGCCATGGGGTTTATTTTGTGAGGAAAACAACGGGGATGTGCCTGCCAAAAGAAAAATATCAGAATCTGCCCTGGAACAAAATGTTGGAAAAACTATATCGGTCTTGGAACAAGGTGCACGAGAATGGCTAGTGTCGCTGTTCTTTTAGTTTCCTCATAAAATGTTTTACCTGTCTCGGAAAAATTAGCTTTTTACATACCTGTCCTGGAGGTTTTTTCCTGTTCTGGATTTGTCTCCTGAAATTAGGACCCTATCGGCAGGCACATCCCCTTGTCTCTTGTGATCAGTCTATTAAGTAGACCCCCGGGAGATAAGTTCTGGTATAATTTGTTGCTGTATTCTTATAAATTCTTAACCAATTCTTATGTTCTGGATTGCCGAAATGGCGAAAGGTGTCGTTTTTTGCTTTACTTTGTTTCATTTTCTACTATTTAACTCGTTTGGGGAGCACTACCACAGTTTTTTAGGATCAAGATGTGTCATCAGACTGCCATGACGAACAGAAATCACACATCATTCAGAAATCAAACAGAAATTCTATGCCTCCAATCTCTTATGATTACCAAAAGTTTTTACGGTTCTTTTCTTATTCAACGGTTTGGTGATTTGATTTCTTTATTAGAACATTTCTCCACTAAATTTCCACTGATTTCTTCTGATTTTTTTCCACTAGATGTCCTCTTCCAACGGCTCTTGAACTCCCCATACGACCCCCACCCCAAGTGAACAACTCTGTTGGTTGGCAGAACTTTTTCAAGAAGAGCTTTCATTTTATGAAATCTTGAAAGTGAGTTCTGCTCTGCAATAACGTTGCAGCTTGAAGGAATTGATAATTTTGACAGGTTGGATACATGCTGATACACGCTATCCTTATATATCGAAACAGTCCCTTCGCCACGTTTTGACTTCAAAAAGGAGGGCGCTCATTAGGGAGGGTGGTAACGAAAGGGGGCACGCATGAGTTTAAATATGTTATTCTGAAGCTTTTTGTATCAAAAATGGTCTATTTATGGGCAACATACAGACAGCGGCGTGGCCAGGACAAATTAACTGGGGGTATTAAAATGAGGGGGTCTGGGGGCGATGCCCCAAGGAAAGATTTTTGAGGACACGTCCTCTACTTTGGCTTAGAACGGTTCTCTCAATCCCATGTTTGCCGGTATTAACATAGAATTTTTTGACTATTTTGTGAAATTTGTTTCAAAAGTTAGTATCGCCAGGAAAATTTTTGATTGAACATCATTTTCTTTGGCTTAGAATCCCTATCTCCATCCCATCTTTAATTGGAAACTTTGAAAATTTTGTGACAGTTTTCTATGAATCACCATCTTTGGGAAAATTTTTGAGCAAAGACCTTATACTTTGTCTTAGAACGCTTCTCACAATCCAATGTTTGCTTGACCCAGAAATGGAAGCCTTGAAAATTCTGTGGTAGTACGTCGGGGAAAATTTAAAAAAAGCAGACCTTTACTTTGGCTTAGAATGACTTTGCTAGTCACTTTCCAGCATTTCTTGGAAAAATTCTTAACCATCCTACCTATACCGAGCTACTTTCTCCTCGTTTTTGAACGAATCTCGAGGACCATCTTTTGACAGAAGTGGGGGGAAGGTAAATGCCCCCATCCCTCCCCGTGGCCACGCCACTGCATGCAGAGAGAGAGATAATTTCCGGTCTGTTCACTCAACTCATGCACACTTTAAAAACTTGGCTCATTAACCACAGTGCTAATTATTTCCTCGTGTTCATTTGGAATGACTGAAATATATGATATTAATAGTCGCAATGCTTGTTCTTCAATTTTTAATGAAACTACGGTTCCCTGCCAAAATTTCCATTCCTAGGGTTTCGTGTCGGAGGGATCCCAGTCGACCAGACCAATCACAGAGGGTGTTGAAGGGGGGAGGGGGGGGGGATCCCAGTAAAATTTTTGCATAGAAAATCCCATTCCAAATCCCATTTATTATTTTTGCCATTCGTATTCCCAGTACCAATTCATCAAATTCCACCAGTCGCGTCGCACAGGTACGCTACTAGGAAATTGGAAGGGCAGGGGTTGTATGGTAGAAATGGGGCATCTACACATTCATCAGCACTAATGCTTGCTTTCCTTTGTTATTTGTGGTTATTTGCCGAAAGTGGCAAGGGTTGAATCCCCATAACCCCCCCCCCCCCCTTAGATGCACCCCTGTCACAGCGCAAAAATTCCTGATTAAAGAACTTTCAGTTTGAGCATATATGGCTTGAATGAAAAGGGGCATACAGTAGCACCTTTTTTCTGCACGTTAAATGATGGTTAATCAGACGGTGAAATGAGTTGAGTGAAGATTGGGGTGCTCAATGCTAATATTTGAGATGGAAGCAGACGGTGGTTGTTGTTGTTTGAAACAACAGCAACAACGTCAACATTCTGAAAACATGGCCGCTGAGAAGATCTATTTTTCGCGCTGATTTTTCAGTTTTGGTCGACGCTAAGATATGATCATAGAGCATGATGAAAATGTGATCATAAAGTGTAAACAGTGAAGATGACCTCAGCAAAGCAACAGCTTTAAGGGGAAACCTGGTTGAGTCAGACGGAGAAAGAGATATAGGCCTAGATGCTTTACTATATAATATACTGTACCATACATAAACATAGGGTGCAGGCCTATACTGTTGTTGTAAGATGTCCGAAGAAGAGAAGATGCCAACTGATTGTTCTAAATCTCATCTTGTGGTAAGCAAACCAAAGAAACTTTCCAGTTTCCAAAATAATCATATCCAGACCGCCCAGACTGCTAAGTTAGTTTGCAAATTTGCGCGCATGCAGGAAAAGGTTTAGAAAGGTTTCNAGTGTAAACAGTGAAGATGACCTCAGCAAAGCAACAGCTTTAAGGGGAAACCTGGTTGAGTCAGACGGAGAAAGAGATATAGGCCTAGATGCTTTACTATATAATATACTGTACCATACATAAACATAGGGTGCAGGCCTATACTGTTGTTGTAAGATGTCCGAAGAAGAGAAGATGCCAACTGATTGTTCTAAATCTCATCTTGTGGTAAGCAAACCAAAGAAACTTTCCAGTTTCCAAAATAATCATATCCAGACCGCCCAGACTGCTAAGTTAGTTTGCAAATTTGCGCGCATGCAGGAAAAGGTTTAGAAAGGTTTCTTTTCCAAACGATAAATGCGCGTGTAAGATGACCTTGCAAAACTATTTAGTATGTAGTAATTAGTTAAATGTTTGTTAAATACTTAATTGTGTGGTATTTTTCAACTCTTATCGAAAGTGTGCACATGAAATTCATTGAAATAGGATTGGCACAGTTGAAGATTTGAAGTGCACCTGGTTGGAATCTTTGCAAAGTGCGCACTGAAGTCTGTCTGTTGTTTTCAAAACAATAACATATTGTTTTTCTATTGTTATCCCTGAAACTGTGCACCGAAGTTCTTTGGCGCACCCAACAAAGTTTCCAAACAATGGGTGCAGCATTTCTTCCACACGAGAGAAATACAAAGTAGCAGTCATGCATATAGAAAGCCTGGTCGGCCTTGTGTGGAGGAACAAGAACAAGAATACAGAAGCTGGGAGCACCTTTAAAATGACAGGTGCTCTCAAGTGGAATCTGTGTTGTGTACGCTGTGCGCCACAGATTACGCTAATTTTTTTCTGTTATTTTTCTCTCTATTTTTAGTGTGAATCTGTGGAGGGTTTCCATTTGGCCGTTTTGGTGGCCAAATTTCTAGATTCTGGCCATTTAAAAAAAACCCTTGGCTGTAAAAATGGTTTCGTTTGAAAATACAAGAGTTTTCCAAATTTGGCTGTAAATACTGTAGAATAACAATGAAAAGCTAAATTTTGTCTAATATATTTCTGTATGATACTTTTATAATAGTCGATTGTGATGCCAGTGTATAATGCTGAACAATGGCTTCAAGATGCATTTAAATCAATAGACAGACAAACATGGAAGGAATCACTTGAAATTTCC
The DNA here is from genome assembly GCA_004194415.1 of Aurelia aurita. Lineage (NCBI taxonomy): Eukaryota > Metazoa > Cnidaria > Scyphozoa > Semaeostomeae > Ulmaridae > Aurelia > Aurelia aurita. The sequence continues at coordinate 665,259 of REGM01000010.1, read as the reverse complement.
ATCTTCAATGATTCATCAAAAGTAAGTATTGTTGTTTAATGTGTCACGTTGTATTAATATAATTCATAATCAGACAGGTGGAAGATACAAAATATATAGACGACAAGAATTTCCAACACAATTTAAATGATCAGATTATTTCAATGTTTGATTGAACTGAAAATTCTCTTTAAAATTTGAGTATCTATATCAATGTATTTTGTTCTCAGTTACAACTAAACTTGATTTCCTGAAAATAGCAAAAGGCTAATCTTTCAAACGTGTTTTTAATTCAATTGCAGATTAAAATAATTCCTTTATCTTAAAAGTATATGTGCAGTATATATTCTCTACTTCCACATATAAAACAATTTAATTTTTTTCAGGACAGATCTGAAGAGATTATTAACAAATGGAAGGAAAAGTTTGAATTAGATTCAATCAGAGTTGTCATAGGCAAAAACATGACTGGCTCTCCTATGGGAGGTATATGCATTTGCAACTTATTATTAAAATTAAAAGCATTGTAAAAATAACAGTTTCTTATCTTTAGCCCTTTCAGTAAATTCTTTTGATTATATTTGCACAATGTTTTGTTAAACCAGTCAAGTTAGATTCAGTTCTTGGGGTTTCTGCCTGTCAACTGCAAGGTCCTTGGATGGGTATAAGCTACAATTTGCGGTTTTTAATAGATAAATATCTTTTCAATTTAATTTATATATTTACCTTTGAAAAGTTATTTTATTTCCAGTGATCGTTGAAACAAATGTTTTTAAACAAACTTGTTTTCTTTACCATTCAATAGTTTTAGAATTTTTAATTTTCTTTTGTTCTATAAATAGTGAATGTATAGATAAGTTTTCAAAATGACAGCTGGCTTCCAAGTGCCTTAAATTTTAAGATACTGCTATTTAATGTCTCGTTCAATTCCTAACCTGACCATCCCCCCCCCCGGGCAGCCCGGGGGTCAGCAAAAATTGCTTGCACAAATGCCCGGGGGTGGGGGAAATTTTTCTGGCGAATGCCCGAGGGCCGGGCACTGAAAATATGCCATATTCCCAGTAACTGTATAATAAAAAGCTCCTGATGTTGTATAATGCCCCGGGGGCCGGGGAAAAATTTACTGTCAAATGCCCGGGGCGGGGGAATATTTTTTGAGCAAATGCCCGGGGGTGTCCCGGGGGGGGGGATGGTCAGGGTAGGAATTGAACGAGACATAACTGTCACATGAATATGCTTTGAGCGTGGAGGTCATCTAGCATCTACATATAATTAACTGAAATGCAATGTTTCATATTTTAGTTGGTACAGCAAAAAACTCAGCCATCAAGCAGAGTAGTGGCCAGTACTTGTGTTTCTTTGATGCTGTAAGTCTCATATTATGTGAAATTTCTATTAGGATATGTTTCAAAATATGCTCTAGTTCTTAGGCAAAACGAATGTTCAAAAAACTCAACTAATGTTCTCCTTATTTACCATGAAAGTTTTAAGAACTTTGGGATCTCCAAAAATTCATGATCAATATTTGCGGGTCAGTAATGAAAGATTGGCATGGACCCGCTTGTGTGGAAAACAACAAAGTTCGCCCCAGGGATTAATCTCAAAGGAATTATTTCCATGTCATTAATATTTTGTGATCTTGTTGTTTCTACAATTCTGCAAATACAAAATTAAAAATCTCACTTTTTAGGATGACATAATGCTACCAAAAAGAATAGAACTCCAGCTAAAAGCTGCCATATCATTGAACTGGAACATGGTAGGTCATTCTCAGCTTATTCCATTATATAGTTTGGTTTATGGTCTTGGATGGGAATCAGTAATTTCATGTTCAACATGCTCCATGCTTTTCTCTATTTTTTAAAACCTATTACTTCACAAGGAAAACATTTTCTTTCAGAAATGTCGAAAATACTGTAGTAGATGTATATATGTACATAAGTTTTTTCAATGCAGATTGTTGGATGTCACTTTGACAGAATACCAGAAGACTCCACCTCTCGGTATACAGAGTGGCATAACAACTTAACACCAGCGCAACTTTGCACTCAGGTAATTATCTAAAGAGGGAATCATTCTCTCGATATGTCTTATTTAAAGACCCATAGCTCACCAACAGACTTGTTTAGATACAGTTGTTGCGTCCAGTCATGTGTGCAGTCTGTTCTCTTAAGGCTGGTTCCCACTGGGTGATGAACTATCATCGCTTTCCTCATCACCAATTTGTCAAATGGGATAAAAGTTCATCTTGCACTGGCAATGACATTTGACCGTAAAGCCTGATTTTTACGACCAGTGTGAATCAGGCTTTACAATCAAATGTCGTTCCCAGTGCAAGATTAACTTTCATCACATTTGAAAAATTAACGACGAGGAAAGCGATAATACTTCATCTCGCAGCGGGAGCATGCCTTGTGGAAATTGATAGAGCCACGACGATTTCTGAAACAGAAATTCTAGAAAGGCGCTGTAAAGACACGCACCGTATGTTGGTGAGCAAGTGGTCTTTAACAAATAGCTTGGTGCAAATAGTTCTACGTCGCAGCAGAGTATGAAATTAAACATTTTCAAACAAAGTGCAAACATTTGTAAAGTGAATGAGTGCAATGGGAAGAAACTTAATTCTGTTGTTGTTCTGAAAAGCAAAGAGTTAGATCAAGAAACATTTAGAAACTATTCGCCGATCTATTTTCTTATTAGAAAGCATTTACTTGCAAGTAGTGTTTGAAAAGTTGAAATTTTATCAAATGCAAACAACAATTACTACAACTATTAGTTTTGCTGAAATTACAAAATTGTGGTTGAAAATCTACACACCAAATTTTATTCGTTGAAATTTCATCTAACGAAAATTTCATTTCTTGATGATGCAAAATTAGGGCTGATTATTTCATAAATGATGGGCAAGGAGTTAATTTGTATACAGTATGGTGTTATGTATCTGAATGCTCTCCTTACCCTAACTTTAATATTCTTCTTGCACAGATCTTCACAGCATTTGGACCAACGCTGATTCAACCCACCTGGTTTTGCTCAAGAAAGCTTATTGAAACGTTGGGATATTTTGATGAAATAGGAAAGGTATATATTCAGGTCTTCAGCATATTTACCGCCATCTTTTCATATGATTGAAAATTGGTTAAAATTTTCAAGGTATTTGGTCACAGCAAGGCACGATTAGGATTGGAGTGGATCAAACAGAACAAATCCTGCGTAAGTCGTGCCAAGGCTTAGTAAACGCAAAGCTGCTAAAAAGATGTAAGCAAGTGTGAAATGCTTGTTGAAAATTATTTCCTTCAGCTAGGAAGATGTAGGAACTTTTTTCTCAAATTAAGCTCAAATTAAAGACAATCGATACTATCGAGTTGATGTTACAAGATGCAAGGCACTGACTTTCTTGATGAAGATTATTGAATGGTAAAAACTTGACCAATAATACTGTAATGTACATGCTTGGGTGTCCCAAAAAAGTTGTGCCCCGTTTGTGTGGCTGCTGTGGAGGTGCTGTAACTGCGATTGTCCTGGTTCTTACACAGTTGCATAGGATATGCTTCAACTTAGTGTTTGAGACCTTGTTTGAGTCAACCTAACAAGTGGTTGCTGATTTATGGCACAGGAAAGGCAAAATAATTTGTTTCTTCAAAAACAGCACTTTCTTTTTTCTCCAGCAATGTTAAAATCAAGTAAAGTTTGAAAGAAAGGGTTCTAGCGTTGTATTAAGTTTGTCTCTACATTTCAAAAGAGGTAATAGTGTTGTTTATCTATAAGACAAGACTATTTAAAAAGATTCCTCCACAGGAGCCACACAAACATTGCATTACTTTTTTGAGACACCCTGTATATTGACCTTTTCCTCGCAGGGACACCCAGAAGATTTAACTTTCTTCTACAAACATTTGCGAAACAATGGTTCACTTCACAGAGTTAATGAAACACTATTGACTTATCGCTACCACGAAAATGCTGCATCGTTTAGCGTTCACGAGAACACAATTTGGGATGTACGACTTAAATTCTTAGAGGAGCGAGTGTTGCATAAATTGGATAGATTTACAATCTGGAATGCTGGAAAGCAGGGACGCAGATTTTATCGGTCACTCAACAGCCTAGATCGTAGAAAGGTACCATTTGTTCATTATTACATTAATGTTTGCAAATCATTGCCGTATAATGTTTATTCTGCTTTCATGCACCGTTTGCTGTTTCAACAGCGAGCGAAAACATGAATAATCTAAATGTTTAAGAAAATTGGTCTGAGAGATTTGATGTTCGGAAGAAGACTTCACTAGAAAGAGTTCAATTTGCGTAAATGCTTCGGATACGGGCTCGAGCGTAATAATTTCGACCTTAAACAGGGCTTAAGCCTATCACCGTTTATTTAAAATACCGCCTTATTCCAATCTGCATGTTAAACACATGTTGAATGAAATTTTTCGAGTTAGGAATTTAGAGAATTGAAAACCAGATATAGACGAAGGATGGGATGGATTTTGACTCTGAGTATGTACGCTAGACGATGGCTCTCACCTGTCTATGAGGTCACCGCAGATAGGGAGTACTGACTTATTTTTTAGAGTGGAGACGATCCGCTGGGTATCATTTTTAGGGTCTCGACCAAAGAGAGAGGTTATCCGTTTTAATTTAGCACCAAGTTTGAATGCAAGACAGCGTTGATACTTTTGCCACTATCAAAGGGTTATTTTTGCTAAACTGCTTCGTTTACTGCAAGATAAGATAGGATTTTTTTTATTCATTCAATATGAAGTTTTACAAAAAACAAATTAATTAATACACCACCCACGAACTACTTTACGACACTACAAGGACGATACCTGGGGAGCAAAAGATCAGGACTACCCCAAGGCCATTACATAAAGAACATGCAACTAAGTTACAACTAAATATAGGACTATCTTTAATACGATATTGTTGGCAAAGATTCAAATTTAGAGCAGATGAATTTCCATTTACACTATATATGCCTAACATCAAATGTGAAACAGGTGAACAAACAGACGAAAAAATATACCCTATTCGAAGAAATATCCAATTTACTGAGTACTGCCTCTGGTCAGGATTTTTCTCAGCTGGTAGACGATAGCCTTTGTGGCCTGGGAGGTCCACGGTAAAAACCCAAGCAGCTAAAAGTCGACCCTAGCAAATTTGACTCCAGAACTCGTTTTATGAGAAGTTCAAGCCCAATATTAAAGAACTAACAGTTACAAGAACTTCTGTTCTTCGTTTTCTTTTTTAGTGCTACTACTACGATCTCTTTTGTAGGTTGTAGCAATGTGTGACGTTGATGAAAAGAAAATCGCCAAAGGTGTTTACAGATGTGAATTGTTAAAGGTAACTGAAGTATTACAAAATCAGTGCTTATTTTTGGGAAAATCTCCAAAGCCACGCTTTTATTTTAAGAGCTAAATTATAATATCAAGTCTGTGTTAAATCTTTTAACAGATGAAACGTCACAAACTTATAATTTCTAATGTATCCAACTGCAACCATGATATGTTACCCACAACCGTAGAAAACTTGGATGGAATTTGCCGAAAATGAGTGCTGAAAGCCCGGGGGGGGGGGGGTACTTAGTATATTTGTCCGACGGGGATGTGCCGTTTTTCAGGGTATCGTTTTCTCCTCTTGTTTCTAGTGCCGGGTATCAAAAGAAGGCAATTTTTCTAGAGCCGGTTGTCAAAAGCTGTCAAAAGGAGATATTTTGTTAAAGCGGGTTGTTGCTCAGTCCAACTTTTACGTTTTGGAGTATACTTTCACCAATTTTTTCTAGTATTGGCTGTCTTTTGGAGGGAAAAATTTTGGAGTCGGGTAAAAACAAATATATTTTTGGGCACACTCTCGTACGAATTTAAATTAAGTACTCCCCCCCCCCCCCCAGCTGAAAGGTACTCGCAAACATTTTCACATTGATTTTGCTTTTGAACGACCTTGAGAAAGTTAGGTGGACGCGTTATGCTCAGAATATACCTATATTTTGTGAGTTCACTCAAGAATAACAGTTCGGTGATATATGACTTGCATGCAGCCTCAACTGGTTACGCAGAAGTAGGTTTAGTTGAATTGAAATTTGTAAGTTAGGCCAAACATACAATCAATTCAACTAATCTTAATTCTGCGTAACCAGTTGAATCTGCGCGCAGGCTGGTGACATATCACCACAACAATGTTTGAGCTTACTCTTAGTCTCTTAATAATTCTAAAACCTAATGTCTTAGAAATATTACACGATATTTGCTCCTTCGTTGGACCTGATATGCCATGCCACAATTTATACACATTCAAGACTGATAAAGGTATCCAATGATTCTTGAGTCGCAAGCTTTCGTTGCTGTACATTCCTACGCTGTGGGAATTTTGGAGTCCAGAGAAACGTTTCAAGGTTCTAATCATTGAAACCAAATTCTTGCACTGTTGTAATTTTGTACCGGATGAGGCGAAAATAAGTTAAAACATTTCCAAGCGTGTAGTTTGCTGGCTATTCAAAAATACTAAGTCAGGCTCTGTATCTAAACAACTGGTGGCCTAGGCAATAATATAGCCCAGCTGAGTTTAGTAGACCTGTTAGCTACCGGGTGCGCAAAAAAGAACTATCCACTTTTGACAGGCCACGATAAATTGTACACTAGACCGATTTTGAAGATTTATCACTTAATCTTTAGCTAAATCCAGAATTAGATTCTGGGATTTTTTGTAAATTTTTTAGTCTTTTGCTTCTGGAGCTATAAGCGAGTTTCTTACAATTTTTGGTCTCGCAAACACTGAAAACGATCAAAAATCGTCGATCAAATTTTCTAAAGACTCGACATGAATAGAAAAAGAGGAAACTTTTTGGTGGTGATTTGGGGATTTAGAAATCGATTACAACCGCCCTGTTTCGAAGTTCTGGAGTAGTTGCAATGACGCGCCAAGGCGAGCCTTTGCCCGCATGACAATTCAATGAGAGTCCATGCTTGCTTGACTTCATGGCGCTTCACTGTTTGTCTTTTTAACTCCCTTGACCACAGGAAGGCAGTACCTACTACTACCTGCACGAAAGTATAAAATTAATGAAATTACAAAGAGGACGACATTCCTTTGTATGATTGAAAGTAATGTTACATTTCTCCCAACATTGAGCAAACGCACGCACGTGTAGAAAAGTATAACTAATCGATTGCTAAATTCCCAACTCTCCACGAGAAAGTGTTCTCTTCGTCCATTCANTTGCGAAATTCTGGAGTAGTTGCAATGATGCGCCAAGCCAAGCCATTGCCCGCATGACAATTCAACGAGAGTCCATGCTTGCTTGACCTCATGGCGCTTCACTGTTTGTCTTTGTAAGGAACGCAGTACCTATACTACCTGCACGAAAGTATAAAATTAATGAAATTACAAAGAGAACGACATTCCTTTGTATGATTGAAAGTAATGTTACATTTCTCCCAACATTGAGCAAATGCACGTGTAGCAAAGTATAACTAATCGATTGCTAAATTCCCAATTCACCACGAAAAAGTGTTCTCTTTGTCCATTCAAGTCGAGCCTTTACAAAATCTGATCGACGTTTTTTATCGTTTTCAGTGTTTCCGAGAACAAAAGTTTTAAGAAACTCGCTTATAGCTCAAGAAACAGAAGGCTTAAAAACTTTACGAAAAATACTAGAATCTAAGTCTGGATTTCAGCTAAAGATTAAGTCATAAATCTTCAAAATCGGTCTAGTGTACGATTTATCTTGGCCTGTCAAAAGTGGATAGTTTTTTTTGGCGCACCCGGTATTTTAAAAAAAAGAGTCTGGATCGAACGATATTTTTATGTAAAAGGTCTATTGTCATCGCTGTTGAGCTTAAATGTTAGCAAATTTGATCATCATGAAGTTTATGATTCCAAGATGAAACACTCTTTCATAGCCTGCGCGCAGACTCTACCAAAGGAAAAGTAGAGTCTGCGCAACAATCGCGAAAACCTTGTACGAATGACTCAGCAGAAACCTGGCCTCGTTATCACCAACCTCACCAATGCCAACCGCCAACCTCAAAGTATATTTGCAGGAAGTGCTTAGGCCTAATCAAACGTCGAGCAGGACACAGGAAGAAATTGGAAGATATCGACCGTGGAATAGGACATTTATACCATAAAGGTTCTACTAAGAATATTATCGATTTCAATCAACGACCTGCAAAACGTGCATTGTTGGATTGTTCGACAACAGCGAAACTTTATCGAAAGAGGTGAGTTCAAATAAACCGTTTAGGATATGATAACAATGCGTACAATGGCTTTACTGTAAGCAACCAATCGGCGCTTTCTCCACGATCTCATGGAGACGCGAACGAATAGTCGATCAAACAAAGGATTACTTGTTTTGAAAATAATCAAACGGGCAGCATACNATTTTAAAAAAAAGAGTCTGGATCGAACGATATTTTTATGTAAAAGGTCTATTGTCATCGCTGTTGAGCTTAAATGTTAGCAAATTTGATCATCATGAAGTTTATGATTCCAAGATGAAACACTCTTTCATAGCCTGCGCGCAGACTCTACCAAAGGAAAAGTAGAGTCTGCGCAACAATCGCGAAAACCTTGTACGAATGACTCAGCAGAAACCTGGCCTCGTTATCACCAACCTCACCAATGCCAACCGCCAACCTCAAAGTATATTTGCAGGAAGTGCTTAGGCCTAATCAAACGTCGAGCAGGACACCGGAAGAAATTGGAAGATATCGACCGTGGAATAGGACATTTATACCATAAAGGTTCTACGAAGAATATTATCGATTTCAATCAATGACCTGCAAAACGTGCATTGTTGGATTGTTCGACAACAGCGGATTGTTCGACAACATCATGATGTTGGTATACATACAAGCTTTATCGGAAGAGGTGAGTTCAAAGAAACCGTTTAGGATATGATAACAATGCGTACGATGGCTTTACTGTGAGCAACCAATCGGCGCTTTCTCCACGATCTCATGGAGACGCGAACGAATAGTCGATCAAGCAAAGAATTAATTGTTTTGAAAATAATCAAACGGGCAGCATACATATTTAAATCGAGGCTCGTACAAGGTTTTCGCGATTGTTGCGCAGACTCTACTTTTCCTTTGATAGAGTCTGCACGCAGGCTACTCTTTCATAAAATCGCCTGTAACTTGAGAACAATAAGACCGATTTTAACAAACTAAATTTTGTTATCTAAGTTGATATGTTAGCTACGCAATCAAAATCATTTGAAGGAATCTGATGACTAGCTAGGAAACTACAGGCTTGCAAACATTTTGACTTTGTTTACTGACCCGGTAGATAATGGTGATCTCTATCTATTCGTTTTTTTTTCAGAATGGTGACAGTGTACCTGAAGTACCGATAGTTCATTTCAGAGATGCTAAACCGCCGTTCATTATCTGCGTCAAAATTGTGAGTGAGCTTATCTTAACTTTTCACCAAAAGGTTCGAATCGCATTATATTTATTTGGCTCAGTTAATTTCGATAGGTCAATAGTAGACTGATTACACGAGTCTCAGTTTTCCACATTGAATTGAATGATAGTTATGGCTTCAAACTGGTCGTGAGTCTTTGTATGAGAGAAAATAAAAACTTCAAATCAAAAGCATTGAACGAATACAAGGAATCACGTGGTCAGTCTAGGTCAATAGAACTGCTAATATAATTGTAACAATCATAGTGATCATAATACATAATCACCAAGCAAGTTCATTTTACTTCAAAAATGTAAACCAGCACTTGTGCGGAAGGGCTACCCTCCCCTTAGATAAAGATACGAAGTATGAAAATGTATTTGTACAGGGGTGTGCTCCCGAGGTTTTGATGACCAACCCACTTCTATGATGATGTCATGGTTGACCAACCCATTGATGATGTATTGCCCTTTAAAACAAGAGATGTTCATGATATTTCTCGTCTAGACCCATTTTAAAGAGACTGCACTGTTTTAGATAACTTTCCCTTTTAAAACCTACCCTTACGAGGGGCACACACCTGTCAGTGAATATTAGTGAGTAACCCCTCCCCCCGGGAATTTCAATGTATGGTATATTCGCACAATTCTTCATTCGCAATGGTGATGTTATTAGACTTTGCATTCTGCTAAGCCAAACAGCGTCAAAGAAACTTGTAATTAGTGTGTTTGTGGTCGGCTTTCAATTATGATCTAGTCAGTCATATTGCTATTCTTGCTTCGTGAGAATCCAAATTAAGGTCTCTTCTTATCCTTTCAGAATTTGACAAAAGGAGAATTTGAGAAGAACCTGGCGTCGCTGCAGCTAGAAGAAGGAAAAGACTACTTTCTCTTCAGCTGACACAATTCTTCTTCATACATCGTCATCATTATTGTATCACAGAAAACGGAGAAGTTACCTTCTCCAGATAGTTGCCCTCTCCTTTGCCCTTCCGCTACTACAACTTCTACCTGCATACTTTTGTCGGGTGACAATCACCACAAAGACTGGATATCTTCCTGTTGTTTTCCTTAATTTCAATTTCCTTCTTTTATCCTTTCTCCTTTATTTTTCTACTAGCAGCAGACGTAAAATTCATTGAATGACAGTTCTGCGAGCGAAAACCTCTTTCTGTCAATTTTAATAGCGATTTTGAGATGGAGATTGCTAGCTGTGTTAAAGCAGGTCATTAAGCTGTGATTTTAAACAACATAAATCTGATGAAAAATTTCTACAAGCATTTCGAACAAAGTAATGAACTTTGATGATGTTCAAATAGTATATTAGTTCGCATCTCACCATAGTTGTTAGATTTAGATTCTACGTTGTTCCATGAATTTTATTCCAGCTTACGAATATTTTGCCCTTCTTCCGTTGATCCCTACTTAACACTGGACGTTTTCCAGGGTCGATCCACACAAAAGCACCAAGAGGCGTGGGATGAACAAAAGCCGTGAAACTATCCAAGACTTGAGAAAGGAGGATTTGATTAGCTGCTCAAGTTTGCCAGCAAATTTGCTGAAATGAAATTTGAAACATGACCTCAAGGCTTGAGATCAGAGTCGCAAAAGTCATCTCTTACTCTGGCTGAAGCCCCCCCCCCCCAATAGTTTTCAAGTCATACTTTTTAGTTTTTTAAGAAATTATGTTCATATCGGGAAATATCACCTACGCTTCACAACATAGCACTATTAAAGTTGCAACTGTTTTTATCCCTAGAAATGAGAACAGGATACGAAATCTTGGGAAATTTGACTAAAAGTTGGATCTATTGCCGATAAAAACTATGTTCGCGTTATTAGGTTCCGTTTTGTTTAAAATCTTTGTTTCTAAAAATAGGGAGGCTTTATGCTTCCATATTATCTATGTTTTGAGATGTAGTAATTCCGCCAGATTACGAAATTTTTAACTTTACAGCAAACGCAACTAAAGCGGGGCGTTCCTTTCAGGCCCTTGTCCGTAATGCAAAAGATGCTCCTTGGTACATGAACCTTTTGCCATCAAATGAAAAATTGCAATACTGTACACTTTATTTATCGATGATTTTATGCTAATTTAGTGGTTGAATATGCTACCAATGAAGATCTTTCCTTAGGCGTTTCTAGCTATGAAAAGGGCGTTGATCGCATTTATAGCCAAAGTAGAGAAGACCCCCTCAGAGTTTTCCACTGCTCTCTAGCCCCGTCAATCCAAAATATGCCCCGCAGTCCCTGACTAATGTTGAATTTATTTAGCTATAAGAGATTAATCTCAATAGCTGGAAAAATACGACATGCAGTTAGTCCCCGCATATAAGGAACTCAAAAGTTTGAATTAGGCTGTCTAGTTTCTTATGTACGAAATTACTTTAAAAGAGGCTGGCAGATGTTCAATAAGAAACTGTCTTTTCATATGGGATGCTTTCCTTGGTCAGTATTGTCAATTCAAGATAGTTGAAAATGTCCCAATCTTAGAAAGGTCTAAGAATTGAAGGTTCTGAAGACTTAATGAATTATATGTCATTTCATGTGTAAAAATATCAAGTATGAAGGACTGGAAAACAAATTTAGCGTTTCCATAAATTGTGTTGCCTTTTTTCATCGTTTATAAGAAATACAAAAAAATTCAGCCGTCTAGATTCTTATAAATGAGTAAATCTTCCCTATGCTGGCAGGGGCAGGCTGCAGTTTCTTATATGTCTGTTTCTTATATGCGGGGACTTACTGTATGTAAGAAATATTCTGCAGATAAATTATTTCCACGCAACGACACCTGCACACTATATTTTATTAACTCAACAATATTTTTAAGATCTGATTTTTTCCCTGCTACAGAAAGAGGTATTGCGAGCGCTAGTGAAAACGAGACTAAAATGCCAAAACTTTCATTTGTTTTTGCTTTCATTATGCAACGTTATTAGCCAGCCAATACGTGGATTTTTCTCGAAAGTTTCATCCATCATGGCGCGGAGCGCCAGAATATGGAGAAGCCAGAGCGGAGAGAAATGCTCTTTCAGCCAGAATATAGAGAAATTCTATAGAACGTATTATTTTATCAAATATCGTCCTTTTCCATTATTAAACACTATTCTGGGCTATTTTAGACGATTTACCGCAAGCTGGTACTTTATTCTGAGCTCTAATCGTTTCTTTAAATTTTTTGTTAGTTTTGCTGAAGTTTAGGGGCCTTCGACTTTCGATTTTCATATTTTTTAACGGCATTGGGCCGTTAAGATCAATACCCCCACCCCCTCCCTCCTTAACGGCCTTCCGCCAAAATCGTGATCAAAACAGGTTTCCGTATATGGCCTACTTGATCGCAATCAAAATTTCTTAGGGCAAGCTACTCCTAGGCCCAGCCAAGTTCAACGTAATTGAAGACTCTAAATGCAAAAAGGATGTAGATACTGCCGTTTTTCTCTGCATGTTTTAGGTTTTGTAGGTCATGAGTTTTTAAAAAATCGCTAAGAGATTTTCGTACGATTTTTTATTTTCTTAACGGCCTAAGGTAAAACCCCCTCCCCCCTTAACGGCCCAATGCCGTTAAAAAATATGAAAATCGAAAGTCGAAGGCCCCTAA
>REGM01000010.1:591971-647797 GCA_004194415.1 Aurelia aurita | reverse complement strand
CCAATTAAACGGGTCCAAAAAGTTAAGTACCTAGGAGTTACCGTAGACGAAAACCTAACATGGAATGAGCAATATAAAAAGCTTAAGGGTAAGATGAAAAGTGCCCTCTCGTCCCTGCGGAAACTAAAAAACATACTCCCGCAATCAAAATTGAATCAAGTGTATAAGGCACTGCTTGAGAGTCACCTAAGATACTGTGATGAACTATGGGGCAGCTTGTCGAACACAAAGCTTGATCATCTTCAGCGTATACAAAATAGAGCACGAACGCTAATAGAGGGCTCTAGATTAAAGGATGGATGGAGCTGCAATTGGCTTTCAGTCTCAAACTTAATAAAATTTGACAGGGCAGTAATGATCTATAAAATAATGAATGGCCTCTGCCCGGACAACCTACGCGGAAGACTTATCACCAGATCTCAAATATCTAACTATCCAACAAGAAATCAGTTAGATCTAGACATCCCAAGGCAGAACCTAGAATTCTCCAAAAGAAGTTTTTTCTTTTCTGGTGCAAAAACGTGGAACGAAACCCCATTGGAAATTAGAAAGAGCCCCACGATCACCACTTTCAAAAGGAAACTGAAGGAATTCCTACAAAATTAGCATCCTTCCCGAAGCACGATCCCTAGGAAGACCAGCAAATCTTTAAGGTTTTAATTTGTACATATATATTTATAGCGATTATTTTTCTTTTAGATTATTTAAAATAGCTGATAGGGTATTTGTGTTAAAATATGATTAAATAAATAAATAAATAAAGATACCTTGTTTGTTGATATAGATGCTTTGAGAGTTGAAATATTAATCTTCAAAGGACAAATTTGCCAGAGCTTTGGCGTTGTGCCCTAAGCAAATTCTTGAAGCATAGTGAATAAGTTATCAAAAACTGCACAACAGATGCGTTTAACTTCATGAGATATATTGTTGATATTAAAATGAATGAAGCTTACTTCGGAGCTCCCTTGATGATAAGTGTTACGTAAATTATACTCTTTCAAACGTATATATCTGTTGTGCAATTGTTAATTTTTCCCCTCCTGTCTCAAATTTTTTCAAGTCTAATGTTGACTTATTTACTGTGATTCAAGAATTTGCTTAGGCAAAAACGTCAAAGCTCTGGTTGGAGATCAAGTCAAATTTGTCCTTTGAAGATTAATATTTCAACTCTCAAACAGGCCCGTCGGAAGCGGGGGGCTGGGGGGGCTTCCCCAATAATTTACTGAAATTTGTTCCATTTTAGTGAAAAAGGCTGTTAAAAAGTCAAGCTTGTGGGAATGAAGACTTCAACTTATTTATACTAGAGGAAGTTATCAGAGTTATCAAGCTATCACGTTTCTATTAAAATACAGTCTATTTTTCTAAGTGATTTTGAGGTCCTATTTTCAAAATTTCCCGGGAAAGCCTTCCGTTAGTCGCGATTCTTTGCTCCTTTAGATGGCAGATTCTTCATAATTGAGGCGTTTTCCAACGATCTAAAGGGCGTGGTCACAAAGAGTTTTCCCAGGGGCAAGCCCCCAGACCCCCATTTTTGCTCGCTCCGCTCGCATCTGGTTTCAGTCCCCCCATATGAGTTTCGTTCCGACGGGTCTGTCAAAGCATCAATGTCAACAAACAAGGTATCTATGTTCAAGTTGACTATCAAGGTATGTTTTAAAAATGTTTTCGGATTGATTCGCGCTAAATTCTCATCGCTAAACGTTGCATTTAAGAAGTGGTTTTGTTTCCAGCACAATGTTTTTAGATACGAGAAAAGTTCAGGATTATACCAGGTGTCCCAAAAAGAAGTTCCAACGTTTGAGTAAACGCAAAGAAAAAATTTTCTGAATCTAGAAATTTCTATTCATTCTAGTTACATGCTAGGCATTTCAACTTACAGTTTGGGATATCGTGGGAAGAAATTAGTTATCTGAAAATGGAGTTATGAGCAATAACATTTCATGTGTACGTTGAAAGCCAAACCAGAGAGGTTTGTACGCCTTCCTGCATCATCACGGTGAATGGGGACTCCCCGGATACGACTTGACGATGAGCAAGAATTCTGCTCCGTGAACTTATTGAAAGTAAGGTCTGAAAAATTGAATCAAAACTGTTTGCTGGTGTTATTATTAATTATGCCAACTGGGAATTTCATTTATGGAAAAGATTTATCTTTACTGTTTCACAGAGCAGAGCAAACTGTCTTTTCAATTGTTTGTTAGACCTGTGATATTACGCAATAGTGCAGTTTGCCGTGTTTCTCCCTTAGACCATGTCCACACGTATCCGGATATTTTTGAAAACGCATCTTTTTTTATCCGTATTAAAAAAAGATCCGCATCCACACGAGGAGCGTTTTCAAAAATATCCCCGTCCACACGAAAACGCTGTGATATTCGAAAACGACCAATGTCGGCCATGAGCATGCGTAGATTAACAAAATGCCCCCAAAAATCTTCGCGCATGCTTCGAAAAGTGGCGCCATCTCCTTAGCCACAACAACAACTGATGAGGTTTGTTTATTGAAATTACTTTGGCCTTGCTTTGAAGTCAAGAAGTCCAAATTTGAACTAGCTAGATAGATGCCCTATCATGTNAGGTTTGTACGCCTTCCTGCATCATCACGGTGAATGGGGACTCCCCGGATACGACTTGACGATGAGCAAGAATTCTGCTCCGTGAACTTATTGAAAGTAAGGTCTGAAAAATTGAATCAAAACTGTTTGCTGGTGTTATTATTATATTATGCCAACTGGGAATTTCATTTATGGAAAAGATTTATCTTTACTGTTTCACAGAGCAGAGCAAACTGTCTTTTCAATTGTTTGTTAGACCTGTGATATTACGCAATAGTGCAGTTTGCCGTGTTTCTCCCTTAGAAACGCATTCAGCCTAGTTTCCATGTAGTCATGCAAATTGTTTACTCGCCGTCAGCAATATGACAATAGAAATGGACCTTACACTGGCGAAGTAAGAATTGTTATATTATCAGATTCGATTCTTCAGATCTTACTTTGAATATGCTCAACAAGAAGAATTCTTGCTCGTCGTGAAGGTAAACAAATTTTCAACCCAATTTTAGCGTTGCTTATCCAGGAAGTCCCCCTTCACCATGATGATGCAGGAAGCATTCAAACCTCTGTGGTTTGGCAACGAAAACATGAAATGTTATTGGTCATAACTCCATTTTTAGATAACTAATTTCTTCACACGATATCCCAAAATGTAAGTTGAAATGCCTAGCATGTAACTAGAATGAATAGAAATTGCCAAATTCAGAAAAATGTTCTCTGCGCTTACTCAAACGTCGGAACTTTTTTTGGGACACCCGGTAGTTAGCTGCAAGCAGTGCGCAACTTATAGCACAAGCTACTGGGTGCTCCAAAAAAGTTTAGGCATTGAAGATTTGCAGTACTACCTACAGTACTGGATGAATTTGAATGAATCAAATCCGACACTATAGCCTAAATACTGAAGAATTTTTCTCGAATTTTTATGAATACTGAATGCAAAAGTAATATTTTTCTCCCCCAAGAGTTAAAAACTAAGAATTTAAACTACATTCTATTCACAGAGGCATGGTCTGCACAGTTATTGCCATGAAATCGCAAACTTCAGTAAATGTTTAAAAATGCATCTTCTGAGAGAGATGAAATGGCCTTGTGTATTGTTCTGTGTAAAGAGATTTGTTACGATTTGAGTGAGGGTTTTAGGCCCTTTTACGTACATTTCGCAACCAAGACATTTTTGTAAAGTCAACTTTAGATATATCTTCAGTGCTAAAAAGATACATGCAAAATTGCAAAAAATACTTCAGTCTTTTGCCTATCATCGACCCATGGTACAATTTCCGTGCATGGGAAATAGAATGCCTTCAACAAGTTGAAGCCCCTGAGTCAGCACCGGACGCTGAGGCATGACTGTTGATGGAAAAGCAAGCCATCTTAGATAAACTTTGGTCGTCTTTCCAGAACGCTGCGAAGTCTGTTGCTCAATTACACAAGGGTAAAAAGAGTTGAAAGGTAGATGAATGCATTTGTTAAGCTTGTTTGATGACTGCAAAACGGGTTTCTTCAACTCGCTGCTAGTTGCGCAACTATGCAAGCAAGCTGCAAAATAAATGCAATATAGCCCGTGAGGCGAGGGGAATGAACGTGCTCTAGATGCTATGAATTTCCAAATGCCTGGCCTTTTTCTTGGTGCACCCGGCCTAATCTTCACAAAACATTTAATAGTAGGGTTTTGAGACTGACTACATCTTGAAATTGCAAGGAACAAGTTTTTCCGATAATCTTAAAAGTTCGAGTTGAATACCGATCACTTTAAAAATTAGGAAAGAAATCTCCAAACTAGTTTGATCAATAGTTCAAGCAAGGTTTGCTCTGTGGGTTTGAAGTACCCAGTATAGTATGAGTATAGCATGTTAGCAGAGATGGCTCAGTGGTATCGCACTTGACTACCAATCTGAGGGTTGGTGGTTCGAATCCCTGCCCTGTCAAACCTGCTCGTACAGTGAGGAGAGTCGCCAGCTCTCTGCTATTTCAGGCTAAAGGAATCACCACGAGGTGTGGTCACATCGATGGGAAGGACCAGGACACTGCTTCGATAATCTTAGCTTCTCGGTGTTCTAAGAACTGTCTTCGGATGCTATGTAGAAATATAGAAAAAAGCATGTTACCATAGTGTTATGTGGCTTCCATATAAACGTTACGAGCATAGGTTCCAAATCTTTAAATTGGCGTAAAAAGGTCGGTGTAAAATTCAGTGAGATATTTCTTTGAATCGAATGGCTTGAAAGAAACTTTAGCTACTATGCTTTAACACACTCTACCGTTCGACTTTTCAGAACTCTTGAATATTTTCGAAATTACAGCGTATTTCATATTTCAACTCATTTGAGGATGTGACGTCATCAAATTTCTAAATCGCAAACCAGAAGAGTGAAAGACTTCTGCTTGATACCATATTGTAAACGTTCATAAACTATATTTTTCTCGAAAATTATTCGATGTTTCCTCAAAAAGTTTAGAAATTACGATGGTTTTAAGTTTTTTTCAAAATTCTTCTTGAATTCTGAAATAAGAAGAAAAGCACTCTAATTCTGAAAATATTGAAGATATCTGCAGAGTCCAATGGTAGAATTATCACAAAGTAGGTAAAGTTTCTTTCAAGCCACTCCATTCAAAGAAATAGGTCACAGAATTTTACACCGACCTTTTTAAAGATTTGAAACCTATGCTAACGTTACGTGCGTTTGGATTGTTGTGATCGATCTCAATGAAATGAAATGAAATGAAAGGGAATCGATCGCTAGAATCGTTCGTGCATGTTTCCATAAGATCGCTGAGATCGCTGGAGTCGTTCACAACGATCCAAACGATTGTAATGATTACAGAAACCAGTTTTAAGACCTTTGATTTTAACTGAAAAAACTTTTGGATATCCATAGCATTTCAGCTATAGGCTGTTTTGGTACAGCCACTGTTTTCCAAACTTTACCATATTTGTTATATCTTATCTTTTCTCTCAAAACATAACGATTCGATTTATTATTCTCAAAACATAACGATCAATAAACTTTAAAACCTAAAAAGTGCAACACAAGTCACAGGCCCTGAAAGCTTTAGCCATATTAAGAAGATAAGGCCAGCCAAAGTTGATATGTGGTTCCTGATACGTTTCTTTAAAAATTGCCAATGTTTTTTGTTTGAAAATATTTTATGAGAAGATTCAATGCAGTGATAACGGGTCAGTTTTTATTTGAATATCAGGGGAAACATGAAATCAATATGCTTCTTACTTGAAAATTCCCTGATGCTTATGTATCGATTGGTAAACATAAAACTGTGAATGGACTGAAATGAATGAAATCTTCAAACCAAAAACTTGATTAGAAACCAGACGGATGTTATGATTAATGCTATAGACAAACATTCGTATTTTGTGGCAAGACTAGGTCTGCTAGTGCTTATTAAAAAGCTTTGCCAGTTTTCCAATTATTGAGAGGGTGTTTTCTCGTGCTTGGGGTTTCCAGCTATTGCTGCCCAAAAGTTAATGCTACTTGGAGTTGTCTAGATAAATGTCATCTTTTATGAATACAACCGCAATCCAATTTGATTTCAATAATTCTTAGGGTGTATTTGATTGGTACCAATCCTGAAAACGGTAGACTTGGTAGACTCGGAATTAGTGTTTGATTGACTCCGAAATTCTCAAAACGGTAGGTTTGGTAGGTTTGGAAGGCCTGCTGAACCTTCTGCTCCAAAAGACAGAAGGTTTGGCAGACTTTGGAGGGATTCTTGTTTTCGTCAGCAAACCGTCATGGTCCAAAGCCTGCTGGTTTAAAGATTGGTGTGTTTGATTGGGAAATATTTTACCGTTTCTGCGAAGTCTACTTTTTTCAGAATTTGGTAGGTTTGGAATACCAATCAAACACACCCTTAAAAGAGTGTTGATTATTTCACTGACTGTCTAGCGCATGCGTAGCTGTTACACTGCATTCCAGGTCAGCATTCTGAATTTGCGGTTATAGTCCTCCGACATATATTTCCTGGCACATTTTATTCGATTCCGGGCGCAAACCTTCGAGATGCACGTCCTCTTTACAAAAAGCATAATCCCATCCTGAGAGAAAGGCGATGCAACTTTAAGCCCAAGGTATAGTTGTTCAATATCATTTTTGAGCAAACTTGCAAACAAATCTTCTTCTTTGAAATCCTTTTGCTCTCGCTTTTGCTGCTAATATAAGCAAATGACCACATGATGAAAATACGAGATTTCCTGGAGGAAGACTTTTCAAAATTTTGATGCAGTTTATAGTTTATTTACGTGGCCTTTTTCTTTCGAAGGGTCAATGACGTATGTTACACCCTTTTGAGACAAAACTGTTTTTTTAGAGTGTTGTGCTAAACAGTAGTTGCAGGGGGTTTGAAGGGTTGAATAAGTTTATTCTATACAGGGTGTTTAAAAAAAAGCAACCCACTTTTTTCAAGATTCTTCAGAAAATAATGACATTTTAATTAACTTGAAGTACAATCTATCTTCTTTCCAATGATATCCAGCTTGAGCACGTTAACGACATTTGTCATCACTTAATTAACGTTTTAGTAAGGGCGTATCCTTTTGGGCATCTGAAGTCTCGGAAATCTTCTGAAAACGGTAGACTTCGCAGAGAAAAATGTCAGTTACCAAAAGAATACGCATTCTGAAAACGGTAGAGATCGGAGAGATCGGAGAGAAAAATGCCAAAAGAATACACATTCTGAAAACGGTAGAGTTGGCAGACTTCGCAGAGAAAAATCCCAAAAGAATGAGAATTCTGAAATTGAGAGAGTTCGAATGTTGTGCTCGGCTGAGCGAATTGAAACCATTGCAGTGCATTGTACTTTTGTTATGCAAATCCCAATAGAAAAGAATTTAATTCTATTTTCGAATGGCTATTACTAAAAGGAGGAACGAGGAGGAATGAAGAGGAACGAGGAGGAATGAGGGAGGAACGGGGAGGAATGAGGAGGAACGAGGAGGAACGAGGAGGAATGGGTGAGGAANTTGTACAGAGATATATTTTTGAGTTTGTCTGATTGCAATTTGCACCAACCTTCTGGCTCTCCAGGATAAAATTGGTGGCGGACTTCATCTCGCTGAAGTGTCCACAGTGCGTCTGCTTAGACCAGGAGAGTCATTTTTTTCAATTGGTGATGTAAATTTGTCAATACACAACAAACAGCTCCAGCTGGAATTCTTGAATTTCTTGGAAAGGCAGATTCTTTCATACTCGAGATGCTGTAGAACAACATTTGGATTATTTGCCCTGCAAGTGCAAGTCGCAATGCTCAGCAAATGCTTCAGATGTGTCAGAATTAAAAAAAATGTATAAAAAAGAAAAAATCATTGCTTGATTCACTATTTTCATCTTCCAACCTGATCTATTTGCACTCCTTGTGAGAATCTTATCATCGTTTGCTTTTCGTTTTTCTTGGCGACACGAACGAGGTGTTAATGGCTGGACCTAATAGGTAGGCCCAGGGCCTAGGCCTAAAATAAATCTCTTGCTTTTCTTCTTTTGACTCGAATCTGTCTTATTTGGTTTGTTGCCAGAAGATGCATATTGGTTACCATGACGTGACCTCGTAGATACTCAGTTCTTGTTCCTTTTATTCCCCATCGTTTAAAAATAGAGAAAGCCTTCGTTGTAGAATTATTTGGACAAAACTCCTTCAAGATTTACTAAATCAAATCTTTCACTGTGATGAGAAGGCCTAAAAGACGCTGCTGCTTCCAGCCTCATTTTTCAGCGATCTAAGCCTCATCAGAACGAGACAGATTCATAATGATGACCATAAACTGCAATTCAAGCGTTTTGGAGGTTCGGGGGCTCACATAGCCCTTAAAATAACGGATAATTTTTTGGAAAAAAATGCAATAACGGTTGCTAAGGCGTTGCTAGGCTAAAAATTTCGTACCTCCCTGAAAATAATTGCTAATAGTGAAAAAAGGGATTTAAACACGGAAAAAAGCTATTCACCAATAGATTCTCCAGTCTTCAGGCTATATTTTCAATTCAAATTTAATTTTTGTCAAAAATTGACCTGTAATGGTAGACAACCACCTTGAGTCGCGTAGCTCGGCAAGAAGTGCCGAGCCAAAGTAGGTTGCCGCTCTTAACTAAATCTGCCGTACCGAACTGATTCAAACGTCGCGCTTCTCATGTACTTAATTCATGAGTTAAGTTCGGCACATGAGAAGTTCGACGTTTGAACCAGGCCTAAGTAAACTATAAATTCAATGAAAATACAGTAAACACCCTCGTACAATGTACGAGCTGGTGCGAGTCAATGGATACAATTGCAATTGCAATTTGAAGTTTTGTAAGATTGCTGTCTTCGACGATCTCTCCTATCTCACCAAAGGAAATTTCATAGGTAACATGGTACACTCATTTTTTTTTTAAGAAACCGCTTATAAGAAATTGTAGTAGCCTCTTCCAGAAAATTAAGAAACTCTACCATAATCTGTTACTTAATTTTTAGCGGCCTAAGTGTCGAATTTCTTATAAAGAGTTTCTTATATATAAAAACACGTGTAACTGTTCATCCCGTTGAGTGTTGGCAAAAAGAACATTGTCGATTTCAAGGGCCAGTGGCAAAAACCGCACAAAGAATGTTTTCGTTCAAGTACGTAGCACACATTCATTTGGACATTCAAACAAACCACTTTAATACAATACAGTTAGCCCAACCTCGTCCCCAGGGCCTTTTGTCATATTGGGACGGTTGCAGTTAGCCTTGTTAATTCGAGCAATAATAGAAAACTACTCAATAAGTTGAATAGTTTGATTCGTTAACTAGCACAATTTTTGTCTCGAGTTTGTCTCACTTCTTGCTGGCTCGAGATATCACATTTCTATTGAACATTCATAAAGAAATTTTTCGTAACCAGATCCTCATTCATTGGTTCTCAATGAAATTCTAATTTTTGCCAATGAAATTTTAATGTTTGCCTCGTGATTTTAGTAGTTGGAAGAGTTGGGCTAGTTGTCAAAGGGGCAAATTGTCACACTCTCGTTTTCAATTGATTGCTTTGATTGTTTTGATTTTTGCTGATACATTTGAAAGTAGTACATCATAACCTCCCAGATAACATCATCGGCAAAGTTTTCCTCGATTTGTATTTGCATTTGCCCCACTCTCCCCTATAGCAAACGCGAAACGGCTAACGCAGATCTTCACTGGAAATGTCTTTGCTCTCTGAAATTAAGCAATTCCTGGGCTTTTAATCAAAGTTTACTGCGCACACGATTAGATCACTTTATCCTGTTGTATAAACCACAAACAAGGTTATTGAACATTTTTCCATACACATACATCTTAATAGATTCCGCTATTTTATAAAGAAGATAAGGTTATTTTTATGGATGGAATGGCCTTGTTCTTTTGGAAAGACATTCTCGTCTTTGCACAGGTTCTTTCGGTATACCAGCTGTGGTTTCGAATTGACGAAACAATTTAGGTAGATCCAATGTGTTTACAGTCAACCTGGCATAAGTCGGACTCGCATAGACTACACTCATTTTTTTATAAGAAACTTGGCTCTACACTTTGTAGTAGGGTTTTTTAACTTTGAGCCCAATTCTTACAGTAAATTAGTTCGCTTTCTTTTGTAGAGTTTCTAAATTTTCTAGAAGAGGCTACCTACAGTTTCTAATAAGCGGTCTTTCATAAAAATAATGAGTGTAGTCGAATGTATTGTTGATTGGGCTACACTGAAAATCCCATCGGTACTATCCTTTAAAGTCTTTGTGCATACGATAAGTTGGACTTTTCGTGAATCGCACAATGGGAAGTTGCTCCCCCCTTCGAATTCTGCCTGTCGCCCCCTTGGCCCACTTTTTTTAATCCGATTCAGGCAGACAGGGGCGGATCCAGACCGAAGTTGAAGGGGGGGCCACCTGCAGAGAGGGCGCCAAAAATACAATAGAAAGAAAGTGCGCCGGAGGCGCGCGAAAATTTTTGGACTCCAGGTTAAGAAGATTCTTTGGTTTTTCTTCCAAATAATGCCTTGATTTGTATGTTTCACCCCATATTCTAATCAAAACAGTTAAAAAAGAGTGCGGTAGAGTCATGATGAGGGGCACATTTCTCGCCAAAAGGGGGCGCCAAGCTGAGTCTTCATCGTGAAGGGGGGCAGTTGCCCCCACTTGCCCCCCTAAATCCGCCACTGCAGACAGATTGAAACCAGACCAGATGAAGAGTTAAAAGACCCTTGGCTAACCATGTTCCTTTGTGGCCCCGAAGTCGACTTTCGTATGAAGTCATTTCTGGCCTAAGGTGCGTTGTTTTGCTTGCCATTCAATTCAGCGCACAAAGGGTCATGGTTAGCAATGGGTCTTTAAAGAACGCCGGTCAACCAGCATCCTTTGCGGTCACGCTTTGCAGAGAATATTGTCATATTAAAATGGCCACCGCAGTCGAAAGGCAACAAGCGAAGCGCGCAAAGGATGCTGGTTGATTGGCGTTCTTTAAGCTCGAAACGTTGTGTATAATCAATATTTTAGTACCTTGTCGTACAGTAAACACCCGCCGCGTATGAGAACCTAGTGGATTAAGAACCTACAGGCTTAAATTGTCAAACTAGACTACCATTTTAGATCACATATACGACCCCAGGCAGGGGCGGGGAATTTGATCCGAATATAGGAGAATTTTTAACTTATTTACGCTTATTTGGCTATTTAAATTATGCATATATGGCGAAATCTACATNCAAGCGAAGCGCGCAAAGGATGCTGGTTGATTGGCGTTCTTTAAGCTCGAAACGTTGTGTATAATCAATATTTTAGTACCTTGTCGTACAGTAAACACCCGCCGCGTATGAGAACCTAGTGGATTAAGAACCTACAGGCTTAAATTGTCAAACTAGACTACCATTTTAGATCACATATACGACCCCAGGCAGGGGCGGGGAATTTGATCCGAATATAGGAGAATTTTTAACTTATTTACGCTTATTTGGCTATTTAAATTATGCATATATGGCGAAATCTACATTTTAAGGCTGCAAGCCAAGGGCGGGGAATTTGACCACTGAGAATGTAAAACAATCAAATGCGATGGGGTGGCCCAGGGGGGGGGGGGGATGATATCCGGGTATCGGTTGACTCGTGTACATTATACGCGGGTGTTTACTGTATTTTCAAAGAATTTATAGTTTACTTAGTTGCCTGTTTCTATAAAAAAGCGTCTGTGGTGTTTCTTCATTCGTGTTGTAAAACGATTTTTACTGAAGGCCTAGTATTGAAGAAATTCATAGCCTCCGTTTTAATTTCGCAACAGTATCGTGTGAACATGGTCCTGGGGCTACTTGGTTGCCATCCTTGTCCAGGGCCTTTTTCATATTGGGACGGAGTGTCCGTCCCAATGGTCCCAGGCCCTGGGGACGAGGTTGTTTGGTTGCAGGTACGACATAATGTGCTTCATTTCTTAGCGAGATACAGAGCAGGGGATAGATTTTGCATCCCCTCAAACCTCTCGCTCTCCCTTTTTTATCTATCAGAAAGATTGTGATGCATATATTGGAGACGTTATACCACAAATTTGGAATACGTTTCAAACCAGGCCCAATTTATCGTCTTGCCACTATCCCATTTTGATAATTGACAATTTTGCTACCATTCTCCACCTGTTTATTGCTTAGTATAAATTCTTGACTACCTTCATGTCATGGAAAGAGGTGCAACTCGGGAGCTAGGGAGTAGATAATTGATTGCAAATTTCTGGGGTAAAGAGGGTCTTGAAATGGGGTCAGCAATCCCAATTTCATGGTGATATTTTGCGGGAAATCCCAGTCACACATTTATAGATGTACTGTTCAAACCCATTGCTGGCCATACTGTATTGTTTTTACCGTTGGTATTCCCAGTCCCAGCATAAAAATCCCATTCCCAGAGTGTCATTTTAGGAAAATCCCAGATCCTATTTTACTGCCTTCGGTAACTGCTCAGGTTACTGTTAGCCGAAAGAAATTATAGAGAGCGTAATAACCAGATTTTTTTAGATTTTCACGTAAAATCATTCGTACATTGGCTAATCTTCGATGAAGAATCAGTAGTGAACAGATAAATGACATTCCAGCGGTCAAGGCAAGGCCGCGTAAGTCCTAGATGAAGCCCTATTGCTTATGTTGCATATGGTTTCGTTTATAAAAGGGCCCCTTTTACCTCCCAGTTATTTGAATTTTTGTAACAATGATTTCCTTATTTGGTCTTAACAGACTTCATGTCCAAGTGACTTGGCAGTGAAACTAACTTTGCAACGTTTTGATTTCAAGGTTCAAACAAATCTTTTCAAGCTTGAATCTTTTACGTGAAAAAATGTTAGAAATTTCTAAATTTGAGCTTCTCGTCAACTTCTACAAATGATCGCAGGTATTTATCAACGCCCAAAGATCATTCCCTCGTCCCAAATTTGCGATTCCCAACCAGGTTAAAAGTTTTCTTGTGAAAAGCAATTGAACTTTTCACAATGCCTTATTGTCGAATTTCAACTGAACTTGAGATCATTCCCTAATCCTATTATTCGGCTCTTTATTGCACCATGTTGGACGAAAATTCCAGCAGTAGATAGTCCGTAGAAAATACTTGTTTTTGAAATAATATCCAGGCAAATAAAAGCATAAGAATGAGATTGTGCCAAACAGATGCTAGCAATCTTTATCCTTGTGAAAGTATTTTGGCTGTAAATGCTTTTCTTTCATTTCCTTAGCCAGCAAATGTTGACTTTTTCGTTGTTGAAGCCTTTGAGAAAAGCTTTCAGCTGAATCCTTCACAAATATGTTCAGCCTGATTGTCCTTTTGTCCTAAATATCCTCTCATTGTTACTTAGAACAGAATGATTACCTAAAGGGGATTCCCATGTTTTCGAGAATAGCGTCCGGCCTTTGGTTTTCTCTAACTTTGTTCAAGTTTTTGCTATTTATGTTGCTAGCACCTGGGGTATAAATTGTTGAAAAGCCTTACTGTTTCTCTCTGATTTCATTTCACAACTTTCTGAGGTGTTTTGTAGCGATCTTAGTGGCAATGTAGGAGCCAAACCTGCAGTTTTAGCACCTTATGGCTTCATGTTTCTCAGTTATGCATTCGCCCCTGTCGATCATCGAACGAAATGGCGTGCGCTAATTGGCTGCGCGTTCTAGAAGGCGGAGTTCTATTCATATTCTAAGCAACTGTTGTAGAATGCAAATATAAAATAATTGAGCTTTCACAAGGGAGGTGGTTGCTCACTTGATCGATGTACAGGGCAGATCGCTGTTGTTGATCGCTTGCACCGGAGCAGGCCGAGATCTTGTTTTTGCTTTGAAGAATATTGAGAGTGGAGAATAACATTTATTGCTGCTTGAACAGAACTAAATCAAAATGGATGATCCGTCAGCACAGTTCGAAGGCATGCAGTACTTGCGCCAATCTATGGCACAGCAAATGGCAGATCAAACTAAAACGTTTGACGCAAAGAAATTGATATGGATTCCAGATCAGGACAAAAAAGGAACAGAGGGTTTTCTTGCTGCAACTATCAAATCAACGACTGGAGAAAAGGCTGAAGTTGAAACACTCGATGGAAAGGTAATATTCTTGCATCTATCTAGAAATTATGTTGGTGGTAGAATTAAAATATTCAGGACAGCATATACTTAATAACTGATAATTTAATTTGATCAACAAACTAGTAACTGATGAGTTCACTTTCTTGAATAAATAATAAGTTTATACCAGTATAATCGTGAACTCAGTATCAATTTTTTATCAACTCCTGCCATTTCGCTTGTTTTAGACCTTTACAATAAAGAAAGATGATATGCAACAAATGAACCCTCCAAAGTTCGAAAAAGCAGAAGATATGGCTGCCTTGACGTATCTGAATGAAGCCAGTATTCTTTGGAATCTGAAGACTAGATACACAAACATGATGATTTACGTAAGTCAAATTGCTATGTATATTTTATCGAAAGTGGCAAGAAATACTTTGCTGCTCTGGGGCATCAAGGGAGCTTGTAAATCAATGCTGACTTCGATAGGATTTTTATAAAAGCCTGCAAAAGCAGATCTATAACAATGATTTCCCTTGCACAATTTGCCTACTGGAACAATTTTTGAAGTTTGGTCACCCCTTTCCTGTAATTATCTGTGTCCTTTTGCCTCCTGACCTCTGAACAATATTCAAATGGCTAGATAGTAGAATTTTGAATAGATAATCCAGACAGACAGAAGCTACATTATTAGAGAATTTCAAATAATGTGGATAAACTAACAACAGATTTTGTTTGTTGTGCAAAACTTTCTCGATAAAATACCCACCACTGTAGGTTTGCCAATAAGACACTGAAATTGTGACCATCTACTAGTCTTATGGTTCTGAAACATCACAGAATGCTAGAAAAAGCTACAGAGGCAAACAGATATCTCGAAACAGTTCAACTGCAAAATCGAAAACTCTGATGTTCTGATCGTTGACTGCACTGCCACGCCCCTGTAGGGAGCAAAACAAAGGTCATGATTAGTCCCAGACCATAGATCCATATGTATTGTTCTTCTGCAACATAAACAGTTGAAAACTGCCTCAAAACAGATGTTAACAAATTTTTAATTATGAGTAGCCAATTTTTTAACATCTAGGGGTTACCTCTAGTAAGAAAGGTGTGTAAAAAACTCTTCAATGGGCTATTTTCTAAGAACAGGTGTGAGAAAGTAGGGCTGATAAAAATATATTGCCCAGTTAAAGAAAAGAGGCCGAGTCAAACGCATTACAATGGGAAACCTTACAGCTTTGTTACGATAAACC
This sequence comes from Aurelia aurita, assembly GCA_004194415.1. Taxonomy (NCBI): domain Eukaryota; kingdom Metazoa; phylum Cnidaria; class Scyphozoa; order Semaeostomeae; family Ulmaridae; genus Aurelia; species Aurelia aurita. Next base: position 632,486 of record REGM01000010.1, on the reverse strand, counting down.
GGATTTAGGATTAGGCTTTACAATTTCTTCTGTGATGGCACGATTCAAAGGATTTGCGTCCAGCAAATTGCCTTATAGGGAAACATTCGCTAAGGGAGTTTTCTTCTCTCAAATGGGATCGGTCTTTATTCGCACTGGGGAATGTGGGTCGTGATTTTTCATAAAGCTGTGCGTACATGTTTAGCTGATGTTCCCCTTGCCCTCTACAGGCTGGCATATTTTGACTTATGAAGGAAATGGTGTTGGGTTCCCAAGTGGTTGACCATTTGCAAACGATGCAGTCTCGTAGCTGCAGCTTTCCCAGCTTTTCCTGTAACTGCTACACGTATTTTTATGAGAAACTCAGACTTTGACCTAGTATTGAAAGTTTCTTAAAATTCTCACTATGTGTGTACTCAAAGTTTCTTAACTTGATGTTTGCATCCTGTGCCCTTCTGAACAATGCAATGAAGTTCTATGAAGTTGTAACACATTACTCAAGTACCTTCCAAGTAATGCAATACAAGAAACAAATGAAAATATAGTGAAACTATGCTATGTATTTTTATGACTAAAAGAAAAGTCTCGTAAAATGATTTTGCCGAAGTCCTGAAGTTTCTTAAGTTTTTCAGTNTTAAAATTCTCACTATGTGTGTACTCAAAGTTTCTTAAGGGTTTCTTGGAAGTTTCACAGCATTCTTGATGTTTGCATCCTGTGCCCTTCCGAACAATGCAATGAAGTTCTATGAAGTTGTAACACATTACTCAAGTACCTTCCAAGTAATGCAATACAAGAAACAAATGAAAATATAGTGAAACTATGCTATGGATTTTTATGACTAAAAGAAAAGTCTCGTAAAATGATTTTGCCGAAGTCCTGAAGTTTCTTAAGTTTTTCAGTGATACGAGAGATAAGTTACTTATATAATAAAAGTTTCTTATAAAAAAATACGTGCAAGTATAAGTGACCAAGAGCTACGTAAAGGCTCTGGTGCGAAGTAGGGTGAACCCAGCGTGGTCAGCTTCGTTCTGGTTGCTTGAAACTTTCATTTATCCCTCTCATTGTAAGATCCAATAGCCTTTTGTTGACTCAAATGGCTTCCAGTTCAGCGTTGATTTCATTCTTTCGTTCTTGCGAGTTTTCCAGCACTGTTTTAGCCTTTTTGTTGTTAATGGTATGGGCGTGTCTCATGTTTAGAGATGTCATGTCCGTTAACAGAGAGATGCTAGATTCTCCATAGAAGTGAGGCGTTTTACTGTGAAATATGCTACGTTCTGATGTTCTGCAGTCATGGAAGAGATTCCACGGTTCCCTTCGCAGTAAAAGTCCTTTTAATTACTTGATATACAGCTAAAATACATTGTTGAAGTTAAAACCATTATATTAGGTTAGAGGCCATCTTCCCCTAGCTACCATTCCTCTAAAAAATGGGAATTCCAATGTTTGCATTATACAACTCCTAGCTTGAGGGCAAAACACGCTAAATTCTATGGAAGAAAAGATAAAGTATTGTACTGTGACATGAAAGGTAGCGAAAGCAGGATCTTATTATCCGAGGACGATCAACTATTTCATTATGGTTCCATTCTTGACAAATCTCGTTAGCTCTTATATGCGCATATTTATTCGAAATCTGTGACCTTTTGAGCTCTCTAGCAGCCTTACAAACACTGGTATTTTTCTAGGAAATTTCTTGTTCAACTTTTCTTTATTCTTCGCAAACAGTTTCAATACGATTAAACCTTAAGACGAAGAGGTTAAAGAAAGCGCATTTGACTTAAAACCAAGGATAAAGCCCTATTTGCTTTTTATTATAAGTTTTATTGAACATAGATTGTATTGATGTGTGTTTTGGCGAAACAAGGATAACTTTATTATGATAAAGGCTCGACTGGCGAATGCTTGCAAACAAAGCATGCTCCCCCGCATATCTCAGAGGTAGCTCAATTCTGGAAACGTTGCTTCCTGTTCCTTTGCACTGCTGATTGTCTCGGAACTTGGAACTTGCGCTGCGTAACGGAACCATTTGCTAACTTTCATCTGATGACACTGACGATTTGCTGTGACCAGTGTCAGACGAAGATATTTAGCAAACGGTTCCGTTGCTCAACGCAATTAGTTACATAGTATGTAGCTACAGTAACTAAGAAGTTACATTGTTTAAGAGTTTTGGTACAAGAGTTCCTCAAAAGATAGAAGGAATTCAAACGTGTTTCGTTCAGGGTGGGTGTGGTCCCCAGGGTAGTAGCTTGGAATGGATTTTGCTTGTTTCAATTCCTAAATCAAATCCTTTTATCAACAGACGTACTCTGGTCTCTTCTGTGTGACAATCAATCCTTACAGGAGGCTGCCAATCTACACAGATGACGTCATCAACTACTTCCGTGGTAAAAGGAGAGCTGAAGTGCCCCCTCACGTCTTCGCCATTGTTGACAATGCTTACCAAGACATGTTGATTGAGCACGAAAATCAGTCAATCTTGATCACGTGAGTCTTTATCAATTCCAAGAATTATATTTCCAGACAATAGACACGTCATGTGACTACCAATAGATCTTTTAGCTATTCTACAAACGGCACCCCTGCCAAAGGGGTTATGGATTGAGCGATATGTTCATACAGTTTTATTCAAATGTTTTTCGAATGGCGTTAGAACTTCAATCACTATTGTGCTCATTCTAAAGTTCGTCAGATTTCTGCAAAATGCATAAAAATGTCGCCCGATCCAGACTGTATAACAGCTAAAAGATTTATACAATTTTTTTTTACAGGAAACTTGACTAAGAATTTACCCAGTGCTGAAAGTTTCCTACGATTCTAACTATTTGAGTACGATACAATTTTTCTTGAAACTTTCCTCAAATTATCGCTGTTTTCATCAGTAGGGGATCTCCTTGGACTGATTACCTAANATGTTTTTCGAATGGCGCTAGAACTTCAATCACTATTGTGCACATTCTAAAGTTCGTCAGATTTCTGCAAAATGCATAAAAATGTCGCCCGATCCAGACTGTATAACAGCTAAAAGATTTATACAAAATTTTTTTACAGGAAACTTGACTAAGAATTTACCCAGTGCTGAAAGTTTCCTACGATTCTAACTATTTGAGTACTATACAATTTTTCTTGAAACTTTCCTCAAATTATCGCTGTTTTCATCAGTAGGGGATCTCCTTGGACTGATTACCTAAGTCCCGTAATAGCTTACCCCAGTCTAAGTCTTATTTTATGTATTCGTCAATCGAATCATGATCGAATCACTGCCTAGGCCCTTTTCAACAGTCGCTCCTCCCGAGGAAGAAAGCTCATTTTACCTGCTGAGTGCAAAATAAACGACAATTTCCATGTTTTTAAGACTAAAAGTTACCAGACAAATCTCCAACCACCTTCCACAGCAACTCGTCCAAATCTAATCTATTTCGTCAATCGAATCGAAAGTTCGAAAACCACTGTTCTTTACCAGATCTCGCAATCTGATTGGTATAACGGGAAACCGTGTGTGAGGGCCAGAATAGGGTCAAGCTTTTCAGAGTAATTTTATGAGTCTCTGTTGACCGGGGTGACATCACCAAGTCGAAGAACGCAGGGAAACAAGGGACTCCAGTAGTAAGTCTAGGATCTCCTGTGTTTTCATGAACATTTCATTTACAGCGAATTTTATGAAAACGATAGAACGAGCCTTTTCGTCTACCAAAAATAGGCTATGAACAAGTAATTAATTCTGAAAACTTTTTAATACATGTTGCAAAACTAAATAAAAAGTTCTTTGAAAAAACTTTAGCCCTTTGTAGGACATTGAGATATAAAAGGGAGTATTGGCACAGTGTTGGAAAGTATAGTATTTTTTTTAATTCAGTGTTTTGTTCATCCTTTAAAGTTGTTTACTAGAAGTATTTGATGCCCTCAAAATACCGATTGTGGATATTTTATGCTCTTTCAGACCCTACCGCCCGCAGTTCTCAAAGCTATAAATATCTGACCCCTCAGACTCGTATAAAGGAATAAAAACTTGCCTTCCTTTGAAGATGACGATGTTATGTCTAGCAGCTGTGCATAAATAGTATAGCTGATACTGATAGCAATCTTTCTGTTAGGCTAAAATATTAAGAAAATGATCGCGCAGCGAAAAGAAGCAGAGTAAAACCTCTAATATCTATTTTTACCTCACGACTCAGGCACTTACGCCGTTCCAATGATCAAAATTACCAAATTACTTTAAAAAGCGATAACATCTTGTTTCGTTACTTAGAGGGTATAAAATAAAATCTTGAAAACATTATTGTGAACCATACTCAATCAAGAAACATTGTAACTATCTTATTAAAAGCCCTTATTTTACAGATTTCATCGACATGCAAGTGATGCATGACATGATGACAGAAAATGATGTCATATTTGCCAATTTAAAACTGTCAACAAATAAACTATATGTGGTGACGTAAGTTGGTCTTGTAGCTATTTGCCCAATAACATTTTGGTGATATTTCAAACGTTTCTAGATTTTTTTAGGACACCCCGTAGAACCTTTTTGAAGATAGTTGCAAATGATTTATCTGTTTCCCTTTTCCACAAACAGAGGAGAGTCTGGTGCAGGAAAGACTGAGAACACAAAGAAAGTAATCCAGTATCTCGCGAAGGTCGCCGGTGTTGAGAAGAAAAACAAAGACAAAGGCGGAGTGGTAAGAAATTCGGTGATTTTAGGACTTTTCTAAACCCTTTAACCAGCCTTTAAGCCCCTGAAGAAACAGTACTGTCCGATGATCAACATTGCAAAATGACACATTTGAGGAGGTAAAGTCGTTCAAAATTTCTAACCAGTTTGATTTTATAAATTGACGGTTATCTTTCAAAATTAACGTTCGTGGGTTATGATACCCCCTACTTCATGACGATTTGTATTGGATTTTACTGTGGAAAAATTGTCATAATGTGTGTGAAAAAGTGAATCTGTTTGTTTTCCTGCCTCTCCTCCTTAGCTTTCCATCTTCGAGTCTCTTTTGGATTTTCTTTCATCTTTACTCGAACAAACTTAGCAAAAGTAGAGTTAGTATCTCGTTATGGAGACATACGTCCAATTTATGCCACACACAAAGAGCGAAACTTTTTCCGACTTATTGTCCTCAAAACTAGATGCTTCCAGATTTCCTTTAGACTTGCCCCAATGCTGTTTCCTGAGGTCCGTTTGACGGATCCCTTTCCCACAGTTCCTGAATCCGCAATTTTAAGGTTGGAATTGTGGATCTGGGAACTGTGGGAAAGGAATCGGTCAGGCCGACTTCATGGCAAGTCTAATTTTCCTCTAGATAATCATAATTTGAAAAATTGGCTATTCCATGAAAAGTAATATGTTCTGCAGGCATGCAGCGAGTATTGGAACCATTTGCTAAATACTTTCGTCTGACACTGGTCACTGCAGATCATCATATATGTTTATTCCTGAAAACAGTCATTTGGCTGCATGAAGAGGAAAAGAGAAGTTCCTCTGTTAGATAAGCTGATCTCCTTTTCATACATTAGCACCCAAATTTTTCGGACGGAAAATTTTCGGACAAAAAATTTGCACAAAAAGTTTCGACCACTTTTTGAAAAATCGGAAAAAATTTCCTATTTTACAGTTCATAGATAAAAATCTGTCGCTCGAAAGGTGTTATATTTGCGCAGAATTAGCCTCATTTCAACCAAAGATCGGCAATGAATGCTTCACTAAGTATCACGAGCAAGCAATGGCCAAAACATGTTCAGACGCTTTTGAAGGTAAATCGAAAAAACGTTACGGACAAAGTTTTATCCAGGAAGTTTTCTGTGCGAAACTTTTGAATTTTAATGTATGCTCGCTCAGTAATATCTGACTGTTTTGTATTGTTTCTTTTAGCAAGAAGAGGCGGTCAGCAAGAATGCAATGGCAGGAACACTTGATGAGCAAGTCGTTGAAGCTAATCCAATTCTTGAGGCTTATGGTAACGCAAAGACAATGAGGAACAACAACTCTTCGCGTTTCGTGAGTCTTTTCTTCTTAATCTTAACTGTTAGGCTTCTCCTGAAAATTCGTGAGGAGTTTCCTCGTTCATGAAATAAGATATTTTTCTCTCAGCAAATCTCTTTATTCATTAAACGTCCTATCTAATTCCAAAACAGTTTTTTTATGCCCAGCTCGCAAGTACAATAGTGATAGTGAGACAAAGAATTCTCAATTTTTTGAAATCTGTAAACTGTTATTTCACCAAGGGTTTTCTCAGCAATTAGATCAAAGGCTCGATTAATTTGAAAGATATAATTCATTCTCAACCGTAGTTTTATATTACCGAAATTCTCAAAATTCGATTTTCTAAATCATCTACTTTTGAAGAATACTGTTAGAAGAAAAGAATGGTTATGAAGTCTCATTTTTTTTCTAATATGGAGGAACTTTTCTTTGACTTCTACTACAAATCGCAAAAATAACTTTCCAAGAATAGACCCTTTACAAAATATAAAATGAGTTGCGAATGAGTGATTCTTTCTAGCAAATAATGGAATATCAAATTTGATCTCAATTCTTTCGACTGCAAACATCGACAGTTTACTAGATTGAACCGCTCGATCCAAACCTCGAATCTGATACAGTAAAAAGTCTATCAGGGCCTGTTTATATGGAGCAGAAAATGCTAGTTTTCAGGACTATATTTTCAGTTTCAGTTTATTATGTTAAAAAAAGTCCCGGTGGTATGAGATTCTTTTTATCCCGGGTATAGTAATGCGGAGGAGGCTGAGGATTAGTAACTGTAAATTCATCCCTGTTACCTGGGACTCTTTCAGTTTCAGTTTACATGGGAAAAGTTTCATTCCACTCAAACAAGGATCTCGTCCGTCTCCGCCGGGATCACGGCAGCTGAAAATAGTCTCTGGTAGCCTGGATGATATTAAATTCCCATGTAAACTGATTTAAACTATATAAACAGGCCCTTAGAATGAGAAATTACAGTTTTTTTAGAAACTACAGGTGAACATCACGATGATACCAGATCATGAAATGTTTTCTTCCTCTCTAGGGAAAATTCATTCGTTGCCACTTCAGTCAAACTGGTAAATTGGCTGGTGCAGATATCGAGTCATGTAAGTATCCTGAACTAACATCATGCTAGCACTTCAAAAGCCGATATTCCACTTAAGAAGATTTCTGCAAAATGCCAAATATTTCTCGAGAAAGCCAGCTATGGCCTCGCGAAGCAATCAAATTAGCACCCTTGTCATCACGTGATCGATTTCACAAGAAATATAGCATTTCGCAGAAATCTCCTAAAATGGAGTATCGGGCTTAATACTAATTTTTAAAGCGGCTGTGTAAGCTAAACTTCCAAAAATCGATGAGTTTCTCACCCTAATCCAGGCAAATAGCAATAGATACATTGCAAATTAAGATATTTCTGTAGGTTTCAACTTCATAAAATTAGCCAGTGCAATCAGATTTTTCATACCATCAACAATTTTGGAGATACACCTGGATTCCGAGCTACAAATTCCAGATGTGTCTAGCCTAGAACCAGAATTCTTTTTTGGGAAGATGAAATCACTGGGAAAACCAGGCTAATTTTGATGGGAGCATGCTGCTTTTTAAGGGGGACTTTTTAAGGAGGCCCAAACAGAGCCTCATGAATGTGACTAACTGACATTTATTTCTTTGACAGACCTGCTGGAAAAGTCACGTGTTGTGCATCAGATGGGTAATGAAAGGAATTACCACATTTTCTACCAGCTTTTGTACGCTGCTCCAGCTGACTACCATGGTATGCTTTTTCCTAAATTCTTATTTCAATTTCGTCTTTAAACGCTCGTTGCTGAATTCGTCCAGAATGGCGTTACCAAAGCACGCAAAATGCAATCTTGTTTTGGAGTAAATTTCACGGCAATTTCGTTAGTTTTCTATAGGAAGTTTGCAAAAACTTGCATGTACATTCCTTCTCCTTCGCGATACTGAGAAAAGAAAGGATAGGAAGTAGTTTTCGATTTTATTTAAACGAATAAATTGATCGCACGAACAAGCTGATTTTGAGAGCAACGCAGAAATTTTATCCAAGAAATCTGCGAGAAACTTTTCTTTGCCTCAATAATTTTCTAACAGCTCCACAAACTCCGATAATTCTATAAAGTTACTCGTTTCTTCTTTCGGCGTTCAGTTATCTATCTTCGAAAGTTGTTGAAATTAGTTTTCTGCTTCAAAACTTTTTAAATTGATTTATTTAAAGAAACAAGCACGAAACAAACGAAATAATTCCAAAATCCCATAGCTAGGGGCTGATTATCTGAGATTTTTTTCAGCCCGTTTGTAACTTTAACACTTTAACCGAGCTGAAAATTCAGCCTTGCCTGAAGCCACCATATAATCGATTCAAGTTTCGGCTCGGTTAAAGTTACAAACGGGCTGAAAACTCTCATATAATCGGCCCCGTACGCTATGTTTATAATTGTTCCATTTACCCAAACTCTCATTTCAACATGCGCATGGATAAAATCACATGATATTTCGTCTGGAAGAATATAATTATGGTTTGGGAGAAATCACTTTTTAAGACACCGGTACGAAGATTGTCAAAGTGTTAAGAAACGTTCAGTATTCATTCCAAAATAAAAGAAATCCATGAAATTTCTGATCACTGGCTGTGTGAGGAGCATTGTAGCTTCACTGCAAGTTTAGGGCTAAAGACTGATTTCCATTCAGTGGAACTCTTCGAATGAGAGAAATTTTACACAGTGAAATGTCACTCAGCCGTAACTTCCTATTCAACTTGAAAACTACAGTTTCTCTCATAAAGAACAGAATTCCTGTCTGCTCGAAAAATTTCACTAACTGAAAATATGCCTTTGGGAATGATATATACCAGGTGACACAAAAAATGAGATATTTATAAAATCACAAAAATTTGATTATGATGCCGATGTTGAAAATTGTTATATGTGCATTTGTGAGAAGGACCAAATTGTCAAATCTTTATTATCATAGATGAAAAAGAAATTTCATATATTTACAGGAAGGTCTAACTTCTGTGAATTTTCAATAGACGATTACGGAAAAGATGGCGTCGGGGGCATTTGACCAAGATGCATTGCGTTCTATAATAGAATCAACAGTGATTCTATAGAAATTCGATCACTAAACGCAATGCATCTTGGTCAAATGCCCCCCGACGCCATCTTTTCCGTAATCGTCTATTGGGTAACTCTTTTAGGACACCCTGCATATACTCTTGCGCCCTATGCGAATTGCCTTCTTTTATCCTCGGGCTGTAGCTCAGCCACTACTTTTTATCAATGCTGAACCTTCTATTTCAGAGAAATGCTTACTGACAACTTTAAAACCGGAAGACTATGGATTCCTTGTGAAGGGTTGTTACACTGTCGATGGTATTGATGATCACGAAGAGTTTACTTACACAGAGGTAATACGAAGTTTACGAAACCATGATAGCAACTGCAACGCAATATTGCTTTTGTTTCAGAACGTCGGCTTCAATAGATTCCTTTTTTCTCGAGCGAATTTGCATCCCTTGAGAGAAGTTGTCTTTTTGAGACCACGTTTACACTTTACCGGTACAGTTTTGATCCGCTATAAAGTTGTTACGGTTCAAGAGTGTTCACCACGGTGTTTACCTGCTCCAGAATAAAAAATAGATATTACGAAGTAATACGAAGTAGCAGGAAGAGTGTGAACGGTAAAATGGTTAGGCTGGAGGTAAAAGGGGTAGTGTTGAAGCCAAGAAAACGATATATTATGAACTAATAAATCAACATTTGCGGCATCAAGGAGAGTAGTTCCAACAGATGTTTGCAATAATTATTTACATTTTTGGCCTTACCCACTTTTTCCCAAGCCCACCCATTTTACCTCTGTAGACCCTATCACTTAAGTCAACTACAGGACGCAAAACTTTACTTGGCAAAAGCTTATTACGACCCAACAACAGGAATTTTATGCTTTAATCAGATTGCGAGATTTGACAAAGGACGATATTGCAATTATAATTGATGAGACGCATTGTCTTAGACTAGAATTTTTCAATAAAGAATAGGGTTGATAAATCACAACACAAGTAGACTTACTACCGTAGCCTCTGTTACTCTTCGTTCTTTGATTTCAATGATGAAACTTAAGCCAATAGACCTTCCCCGAGTCTAATTGTGAAAATGAGATCGAGGTAGATAAATCCCAACGCAAGAAACTGAACAACGGAATGTCGATTGCATTGTCGTACTTAGTCAAAGATAAATGTTGCATTTGGCGGGATTAAAAGATGACTGGGAAAGAGGGCAAGGTTTTGCACTATGTTTTAGCAAATTGAAATGGAGGAGACTCAGGATATGCCTGTCACCACTTTCGGCAACTCTCTACAATATACTAAAACTGGACCGCTTCGAGCTTCTCTCGTTGCTAAATAGCCTTTTCTCTGTGCAGAACGCTGCCCGTGTCTTGGGTTTCACTGACGACGAAAAAATGAACATGTACAAGATTTGCTGTGCCATCCTGCACATGAGCAACATCAAATTGAAGCAGAGACCCAGAGAAGAGCAAGCTGAAATTGCCGATCCAGCAGGTAAGTCTAGATTTATGATTTTCGTCCTAGTTTAGTTATCGCTACTACTACCTTAATTATTACCCACCCCCTTCATCGCTCAAACTAGGAATCAAGATTTCGCATGCACAAAAGCTGGACTAATTTCTGATCTGTTTTGGTTTTCTGATACGGGAATCATTGCACACTAGATAACGAGTTACAGTGAAAGATTTGACACCTTGTGGCTAAAAGAAACATTAATCTTCCTATTCACAGTTTTTTTTCCTATCTTCGAGCACAGGAAACATGAATTTTGAGCCGTTTTTCGTCTGAGCTTTACTTAGGCCATCCGCCATTACTACCAAATTGACTGTGTGAAAGTTGCAAATTTATCCGGTTTCTGTGTAGCTTCTATCGACAGTACGACTTTTACACTACCTATGTATGCTAGTTTTTCGTCATTAACTGTGTGCCAAATGGAATTTTTGCTGCATTTCGTTTCTGCGAGGTGATAGCTGAGAATGGTCATCCTAGACAGGGGTATCTTTTTCACTGTTTCAGTTTGAGTCCCTGATTAGCAAGGTTTACTGCAGGGAAACAATCGACTAAGGTAGTCAGTCTACAAATAAGGGGCCACAGCTCTCCTTACAATTAGAAAACGACAGAGTTTTGATACATTGGGAAGCTCTGCTTTTTCTTACTTCATATGGGAATATGTGATGATTGCTTTCTCGCCCCCTGCCCCATCCGCATGATAATTGTTGCTACTTGCTGCATATTAAGTAAGCCCTGACCAAACGATTCAACATTTGAGCAAACATTTAACCCAACAATTGTTGGTTGAAATGTTGGATCGATTGGCCAATCTAGCATTGATCCAGCAATGGTTGGCTGTTTTGTTGGATCATTTATCCACCCTTGTTGGATCGTTTGGCCATCCAACATCATCCAACGATGCCTCCGAGCAACAGGACCGAGCAACAGGAATTCCCATCATGGACTTCCAGCATTTTTGATCGATTTCAAACTTCAATCCCAACAAGTGTTGAGCCTGCCAACAAGGTGGTCAAACGATCCAACATTAACGGTTGAATGTTGTCTGAAATGTTGGATCGTTTGGCCAGGGCTTTACAATAAATACCGTTCCATATAACATCACCGTTCCGTTTCAACAGATGGAGAAAAAGTTGGTTTCTTGCTCGGTATACCAGTGACTGAGTTCCACAAATGCCTGGTTAAGCCCAAGGTAAAAGTCGGAACAGAAATGGTGCACAAAGGACAAAACATGGAGCAAGTGACTTACTCAATTGCTGCCTTGTCCAAGGCAATGTACGAGCGTATGTTCTGGTGGTTGGTCATGCGTGTCAACAAAGCTCTCGACACAAAGGAGAGAAGATCGTACTTCATTGGTGTACTCGATATTGCAGGCTTTGAAATCTTCGACGTAAGTTTAACGATGTATTCTACTGTTGGTTTTACCAGATGCATAAAAAAGTTGAAATGTTTGCAAACCTATAGTTTGTAACTATTCATCAGATCTGTTCACACTGATAGTTATTGTGTAGCGAACAAGTCAACTTATAGGCCTTATAGGTAAGAAATTTTGTTGGTCAAAATGGAGTGGATAAAATTGTTCACGCGTTAATAGCGATTTCACGAAAGACGAAAAAGCAGGCCTAAAATCCTTGATCAAATCTTATAAAATTCAGTGATTCATCTATCAAAACTAACCTCGTCCAGCAATTTATTTTGTACATAAAGGGCCTGCTCTATAATCTTAGACACTTGGAACGTTCTTGTAGCTTTTAATGTAATTTTTAGTATCGCCAGGCAAACTGGGATTGTAGATATAGATTTGAACAAGGATTTGGGGTTCCTTTGAAAGATCCTGCTTGGAGTAGACTTTTCGTAAAAAAGCTTCTGACTTGAAAATAATTTTATAGAAGGAAATACAAGTTTGAGCCTGTCGCCGGAAGCTTGCCGTAAATTGCTAGCGTGCAAACATTCAATAACATAAAACCTATATGATAGCAGATTGGACCTTGTTTGGTCAATGGCTCCCCAAGAAGCGGTTGGTTGCATGCAGAAGAGATTAAGCTTGTATGGAGCTGAGTGATCTGACGGTATAGGTTTATGCATCCTAATAAAATCTTTCTTATCCTACAGTACAACACCTTTGAACAACTGTGCATCAACTTGACAAATGAGAAGTTGCAACAATTCTTCAATCATCACATGTTCGTGCTTGAGCAAGAAGAATACAAGAAGGAGGGAATTGAATGGGAGTTCATCGATTTCGGTCTTGATCTTGAATCCACAATTGCCCTGATTGAGAAAGTACGTAAATTGTATTTTCTAACTTCCGACCGCTCTCATTTTCAATTTTCTCTCATTTTTCATGCCGCGGACTCTGCCACTACTATAGTAATAACCTGCAAATAAGAACCAATCATTTAAGAAGCAGAGAGCTAGTTTCGCTAAAAAAATGTACCAACTTAATTAAAAGCCAGCTTGACTTTGTTTTAGAAAAATTAAAACTTGTCATTCTCTGTATAACAAGTTGAAGAATCCAAAATTCAGCATAATTCATTTTTTCAGAAACTTTGATTAAACCTTGCAGGCATATTAATGCACAGATATTGTAAGAATATTTGAGTGTGTTCGCTACTTTACAGTCTCTGATTTTCTTGATTAAGAACTAGTAGCCCTGATTTTGCTGAAAGTCTTCGCTAATTAGGCACCTATACCAGGCTGTTAAAAATTGTATGGTATTGGCGGGTTATTACTGACAACTTTATGTACACGCCTTGGCCATTATGCTATACATATGCATACTTCTTTACAGCCAATGGGTATCTTTGCAATCCTTGAAGAAGAATGCATCGTGCCAAAAGCAACAGACCAGACGTTCTTGGCTAAACTGCACAAGACCCACGATGGCAAGCACAAGAGTTACGGAAAGCCCAGCGTGAAAGCAAAGACAGGCGACTTCTTGTTGCATCATTACGCTGGAAGTGTTCCTTACAGTGTGAAGAATTGGCTTGAGAAGAACAAGGATCCCATCAACCAGTCAGTTGCTCAGTTGTTCGCCAAAGCCACCAATTCTCTGCTTTCCCATGTCTTCCAAGACTACAACCCCGATGGTGAGTGCATCGCTTCAGTTCAAGTCTAGTTTCCGTGTTGCAACAAAATTAAATTCTTTATTTTTTTACAAATGGCAGTGCTTCTTTAGCCAAGAAGCAGTGCAGACTTGAAAAACAAGTGCAGTTACACAAGTAGTTTATGTGGGGGTGTCCTAGAGGGTCTGGTTTTTGTTTTCCATGCAATTCTGTGGTGTGTTTCTGTTTTCGGACTTTGAAATGACTTAAGTTTCTGTTCCGTAAGACAATAACTTGTTTGTTACTATTTTTGATTTTTTGCTATATTTTCCGTAGTGAACATAAAATATTTCCGTTGTCCGAGGCGTCAGACTGTTATTTTTCATTTTCTGTGCTATGTTTCTTTGATTTCCGTTCTGTGAGCAAAAAACTTGGCCTATTTCCGCGCTCCGTAATGTCAGACACCCACACCCCCCCCCACTTTTATAGGAAGCCAACTGCACAACAAAATAATAATTTCTCTTCCAAATTCTACAAATTAAATAATACTGATTCCGTTATGAAAGTCTGGATGTCTGAAATTATTTTAAGAAGTGTGATTACTTAATTCCTCAAACTAGTAATTAGAATAGCTTATCCACATCTCAACTGCTATCATTTCTAAATTCTCTAAAGATTTGCTGTCCGACTCATCCATCTGACAATATATGCACCCATCATTTTCAGCTCAAGTTTTTAGCTTTTTCACTGGAAATAATAATCTATTTTGATCCCAAGGACTTTACTGTGTTCACACATGTTGTACGCCAAATTTCCTAAAAATCACAATAAATTTTGTTATTCATGTTCACCTTTCTTTTCGTCTCTTCTAGTCACTGGAGGAAGAAGAAAGGGCAGCGCTTTCCAGACTGTCAGCAACAGGCACAAGGTACTGTTTTCTCACATTGCATTTATTATGAAGCAGTAGCTTAGTAACTTAGAAACCTTCATCTAAAAATGCTATTTTCCCGAGTTTCTTCCTGAATGATAAGTACGTGCACGTCACTGACTACGGTGAAGCACTATCTGAGAACCACTGCTTTAAGGTTCAGACAGCGACCCTTCAGACAGCGATTAAGAAACTCTACTTTTCACGGCCGTTCCTTAAACTATACCAAACAAACTTATATGTTATTCGAAGCAGAATAAAACGTAGAATACCATAAAAATATGACCAGTTGATTAAATAAAAACGCAAATGATTTATTCCAGATTTTAGGCGAAATTTACCACCCTTGGGAAAAAATCTTGGTGTACCTCATCGGGCATTGTTCGACCAAGACTATCTATTTACCTAAGACTTAAGGTCCTGAACTGCAAAAGGGTGTCACGAATTTTTGATAAAACTACTGTCTAGACATAATTTCAATTTTAAATTAATGTTAATGTCTGAAATGTATTTTTTAACTTTTAAACCCTTATAAAAGTCGGACCAGTGGATCTATCACAAATCGCTGACACCCTTTGGTAGTTATATGCTTTGTGACCCTGTATGCCAAGTGTCAAGCGATTTGATTGGCCCGTTAGGTACACCAAGATTTTTTAGTACCCACCAGTACCCCGGAATCTTGTTTCGAGAAATCAAGCTTTTATCAAATTGAAGCAGAACGTGCGGGAAAAACGATTATGCTTGAAAGTGCAAACATAAAGCCACAGGTCAAGCAATAAGGCTTTAGCGCGGTCTTGGTCAATCGTTATATCAAGAAAATAACAGCAGGGGATGTTGTGAATATAGCTGCAAGGTCAAGTGAGTTTACTTTAATCCTCTGAAGTCTATTCCCGCATTTTTTGAGAAATATGATTGCTTCTTTTAAAATGCTCAAATTTCCCAGTAATTGTGGTTATTTCTGGAAATGAGTTGGTTGAAACGGTACTCAAATACTTAAACCATCGCGATATGAGGAAAACGAAAAATCGATAAATTTGTGTCTGAAGGGTTATAGTAACCTTAACCAGGACATTTTCTGAGGAAAATGTCCAATTTCATGATTTCCATTTTGTATTGTCAACTCTCCTCGCAGCTCGAGGACAAGTGCCATTATCCACTTTGGAATGTACCCTGGTATATTTTGACTAAAATTTTGAACAAATTCATCACAAACTTTCGCCTCTCCTTAGGAACAACTGCACAATTTGTTGACAACTCTCGGCAACACCTACCCACATTTCGTGCGTTGCATCATCCCCAACGAACAGAAGAAACCAGGAATGATTGAAGCTCCATTGGTCTTGCATCAGCTGAGATGTAACGGTGTACTTGAAGGTATCCGTATTTGCCGTAAAGGATTCCCAAGCAGGATGTTGTTCCAGGACTTCAGAATGAGGTAATCACCGTATAGAATAATGGATGTGCCAACAAGTTCCATGCCTCTGTTACAGTCTCTGAAAGAAAATTTCATTTGCTTTTACCCTTGAAGACTAACTCAAGCACAGACCAGTGACTTAGCTGTTTCTGTATATCTGTATATCAGACCATTAAGTTGTAATGAAATGATTTCAAAAGTCACTCGAATAAATTTGGGTGATTTGTTGTTATTTCACTTTCAGTGAACTTGAACAGAGTCAGATAACTTTTTGGCAGACCCGGTATTGGCAAAGTTAGCATCCGTTGTCTATACAACTAACTGTTCCTGCAACTATTGTTTCTTCGACAAATTTTGTTTCCATTGATGTTAAAAGGTCACCAGGAATTCTATTTTAGGCGCTAGCCATGTAGCTAGCCGGCTGTATTTGTCTTGGACTTTGGAGACCGTTGAGCATTTCATTTCAGTCAGCTTACCTTATTATAAACAACGAGAGTTTATTCATCCCTCGTGTCTTTTAATAAGCAACATCAGAAGCTCCTATTTATGTTTCGATCGTGTAAGTTTTCCAATTTTTAAGGTTACTTTCCAAAGTTTCTGGAGCAAGTGCCTTATGATACTATTCAGCATAAATTTAAGCTAGGAAGAATGTAGTTGCTATCTTAAAAATGTCTGCAATTTGGATATATTTTGGATCTCCAGGGACAAGAAAGATAGCTGGGGGTCCTTTTGAGACCCTCCATGTTGCCTTTAAAGAACTCTTAAATAATTACAGCAGCCGAAAACGATAAACTGCAGAACTAAGAAATCAAGATTGTCCAGCCTCAACAGATTGTTTAAGTAACCAATTACATTTATTTGAGACAATACAATTCGATTTGCCCCTCCATCCCTCCATTCTTCGAAAACGTAGCCCACTTAAGGCAATTTTCCAAACATTTTCGTACTGAACGTGATTTCCAAATATATTTCTATCCAAGGTACAAGATCTTGGCTCCAAACGCCATTCCAACCGGATTCATCGACGGGAAAGTAGCCGTTGAGAAACTGATTGAAGCATTGCAGCTTGAACAGTCCGAGTACAGAGTGGGTGCAACCAAAGTCTTCTTCAAAGCCGGTATTGTTGGTGAACTCGAAGACATGCGTGATGAACGATTGTCAAAGATCATTGCTCAGTTCCAAGCCTATTGCAAAGGTTTCCTCATGCGAAAGGAATACAAGAAGATGTGCGACCAGAGGTGAGTACTTTATCTTTTCGATCGACTGAAGGGGAAAGCTTGCGGGAAGAAGTGCCTCTTCGAGGCTAACTACCTTATTACAGGAAATCAACGATGCATGAAACTAACCCGAATTTTAGAAGTGCACGATCATTGAGAGGCAAATATGTTGTTTAGCGTTGATTTTATGTACTTTAATATTTTTTCAGCGTTAATAAGGTGACACCTTTATCGAAAAGATATTGATTTCATCCACTTTGATGAAGCACAAGAATTATGGTTCTTCTAGATTTCAATGTCACTGTCACTTGTTTCTTGGTGTTTCGAAACAATTCTGGACCTTGGAAGAGAACTTTAGCAGCACACCTTTGTGTGTAGTTCAAGTTGGGAGATTCAAGTTGTCGAAATTTATTTTTAAGTAGAAATAACGTTTAAAGAGGATAACTGTTAAATGTTGATAGTTTTTTACTTTTACCCAGACAGCGTTGCTTCACCTTACGAACTTTTCTTTCTTTCTTTGAGCCAATTTATTTTTTTCCTCGAAGTTTTTCTTTTATCATAAACTATATTTAAACCTGATTTAAACTTTGTTGAATTGATCGTTTCTATAGAATTGGAATCGCTGTAATTCAGCGAAATGTGAGGAAGTTCTTGTCGCTCAAAGACTGGTCATGGTGGCAGATTTTCAACAGAGTAAGTTATAACTATCCCTTTTTCATCCCGCTCCTAGAATGGGTCTGGCCGTTATTCAACGAAATGTGCGCAAATTCATTTTCTTGAGAAACTGGTCTTGGTGGACATTGTTCAACAAAGTAAGTCACGTGTGACAAGCGTGTGTGTGCTCGTGTGTTTCTCTGCGTGGCGTGCTTTTCCAAGCGTGTTCGTGTGACTTTTCGTGTGAATATTCCATGTGATAAATTAAGAAACGGGAACACTTTTTATTGCTTTATGATATGAAATTGTATCAAAAAAATTACTGGTAAGAATATGTTTGACACCATGAAATTGAATAATGGTTAAAATTGATTCTTATGGCGCCTAAAGAGGCTTGATTTTTTAAAGACATTAACGTTTACCAACAAGCTCTAAAATAAAAATTTACATGAAGATCGTAATGAAATTTAGGAATTTAAGAGCAAAAATTTTCAAAGGATCTCTTCAATAGCCAGTTAGCCCCAATTCCCCTTGAGCGCTGAGTGACAAGTATAAACGAAAAAATAGTTCAGCAGAAGTGAAGTAAAATCAAATTTCACTCGACTTCTCGTCAAATAATTTGACGA
The DNA here is from genome assembly GCA_004194415.1 of Aurelia aurita. Classification (NCBI taxonomy): domain Eukaryota; kingdom Metazoa; phylum Cnidaria; class Scyphozoa; order Semaeostomeae; family Ulmaridae; genus Aurelia; species Aurelia aurita. Next base: position 614,043 of record REGM01000010.1, on the reverse strand, counting down.
TCCGACAGAAACTAATGAAACTTTCGTGTGATCTAGGTGAAGCCACTTCTCAATGTTGCCCGTGCAGAAGACGAAATGAAAGAGAGAGAGGAAGAGGTAGGAGACTTTAAATAAATAAGTTAAAAACGCCGCAGAGTGACTTTTTACCCATGACATCTGTCTTCAGACCAGTACTTTTTAATTACATGCTTCTGTTTATAAGAATGTTAAGCTTTGAGTTGGTTTCGTTCATGGTATCGCTTTTCAATCCAATCTATAAGTAATTTTCTTATATAAATGGTTTTATAGTGTCCTAAACACAGGTTCCAAATATTTAATAAGTTGGTGTAAAATTCTATTATCGCTTTCTTTTGAATTGAATGGCTTGAAAGGAACTTAAGGTACTTTACTGTAATTCTACTTTGATATCTTGATTATTTTCCTAAAAGATATATTTTCGATTGCCGCTGGGATACTTTCTACATGAGTAACCAACCCTACCAGAATAGTTTATAACAAATAAGGAAATTTTAGGTCAAACTGGAAAATAAAATGGTATTTAATGTTTCAGTTATACTGCATTGTATTCTCTTTGACAATAATTGAAAACAAAAATCACGGGGTAAAAGAAGTGTTGTGGCGCATTGTCACACTGACTTTGCAGCCAGAACAGGCAGGCGGACTGGGTACGAGCCGTTATTTGAGATAGATTTTGAAATGTTGTCACCTCAAATTTTATAGCTGAAGAAAGCAACAGAGAGAGCAGAGAAAGAAGAGAAAGAGCGTAAAGATTTGCAAGAGAAACTCACTTCAACAATGGAAGAAAAGACAAAACTGTTCGAAGATCTCCAGAAAGTAAGCCAGGCCTTTGGTTGTAAACAAAGACACATGGGCAAAATACCGGGGGGTTTAGGGGATTTATCCCCTTTCTAACCGTCAAAAAGAGCTCCAATAGTCAGAAATCTTCTTTTCCCTTTAGGCATACGAGTATTTGTTTTTATAAGAAACTAAGAATTTGACAAAGTTAGGAAAATTTCTTAAAACTCTCATCATTTGAGTATTAAAAGTTTCTTAAATTTTCTAAGAAGTCTTCTCGACTTACAGGTGTTTAGATTGTCAGAAGATCCCTCTGTAGTTTCGTGATATGACACCATTGCCCCACCATTGCTCTGTCTATATATTACGTCAGTATTACTGAGTAGTACAAGAAACAAACAAAAATATGCTTTGAATTTCATAGACAAAGTGGGTCCTTGCATAATGTTTTACCAGTACTCAAGTTTCTTGATCTTTTGCAATCTGAGAATTTGGTTTTTAGAGATCTTATAAAAAGCACACGTCCGAAAGTGTTTAACAAGACAGGGCCTATTGTCCTATATCTGCGGTCCTTAATCACCTTTGGGCAAAGTGCGAGAGGGGGCTATACCCTTTTTATCGGGGACTTATATACCGCTCACGTGTTTTTGTAGTCCTAGCCTATCGATCCCTATGTCACTTTGTGCTGAATCATAACTGTAACTTAAGGTAGATTTTTCCCAAATTTTGCTAATCAATCTGTTTTATGCCATTTCAGGAATCAGAGCGACTCATTAACGCAGAAGATAAGCTCATGAAACTTCAAGTCGACAAGGACAAGTTTGAAAGCCAACTCACCGTAAGTTCTTGAGTAATAGAAATCACACTGGCAAATTCATAGACATTTATGACATATGTATATGCTGTATAGCATAGGTAATGAATCTTGGACATTAGCAAATTCTGGCTGAGAGAACGATAGAAAAACAATGGGAGACGTAGATGTTGGTAGCTTTTTACCTTGTTTTCACCATTTTTCTCAAAACTAAAGGCTCTGGAAGTGAAATCAAGTTTGTCGAAAGATTTTTTCGCAAATTTCTTCCTAATTCTTGGTTACATACTTAATCAAGGGGGCTGAGGATTATTTCAAGATTTGGAGGAATGGCAAAGACGTATACCGTATTGATACAGACTTGTTGGAGTGGAAGATTGAGGTCAATCTAAATCTTTTCCGTTCCTCCAAAGTACAAATATTAATCTCCGAAATGAGACATTCATTTTGAATTAACATCGAGAGTAGTCACAAAAAATAGCTTGTCATAAACCACAAGATCAAAACTTTCTTCCGAGATTTCTTGTTAATTGTCTTAGTTTGCAAGGAATGATATTTTCCCTACTCCCATGAAATTTAAGATTATCATTTTTATCAAAGGAAGCACTTGAGCGTCTCGAGGACGAAGAAGGCTCAACAACTAAACTTGAAGATGACAAGAAATCCCTTGAAGCTCTGCGAGATCAATTGCAAGACAAGATCGAAGATAACACGCAGAATATTTCCAAGGTAAGAGTTACTTAATCTTAAAACTTTATGTGGTACTGGGTTTGTAGAAAAAACAACCCCCCCCCCCCCCCGATCCCTTAAACTGGCAAATTTTTTCTAAACATCAAAGCAATAGTATTGGCTAATATCTTGCTTGATAGAGGACAGGACATGATCATTTGCATTTTAGAATTTGCCAGACTGAAATCCGCCTTTGCGTTCTGTTGTTATTTTCTTGAAATCAACGAACCTTGAAAAACCGCCTAAATCACGATAAAATTCGCAATATTTCCACCTTAAAGCATTGCCTTAAACACGCTTTAGCATTTTTTCGTATGGTCAATCAAAAGGCGTAAAGGGTAACAAATGGATCTGTTACTCAATGCTATTTTAATAATCTATACCACAAGAAATATGTTTGGCACTCAATAATGTCTCTGATTGCTCGAAAGGGGGAAGGCTGCTCGGAAAAAATCACGATAATGAGAATCAAGATTGGTCCCTTGTTTTTATTCTGAATAAAGTCAATACTTTTCGTGTAAGGTGTTTTAAAATCTCGATGATTTCTTTAATAGGTCTAGAATGGGAATGCTAATCGGAAATTATCATGGTAACAAAACAAAACAAAACTTATTCCTTTGTTTTAATCTGAATAAAATTGATTCTCCTCGCGTAATGTCTTTTGAAAACTTGATAATTTCTTTGATAGCTCGAGAAAGAGAAGGCTAATAGGGAAAAGCAAGTTGAGACGCTGACTGAAGATCTTCAACGTCAAGACGAGGCTGTAGCTAAGCTTAGCAAGGAAAAGAAAGGACTGGAAGAATCACTTGCAGAGCAACTCAATGCAACTCAAGCTGAAGAAGACAAAGTCAACCATTTGACTAAAACTAAGAAGAAGTTGGAGGAAACTCTTCATGATGTAAGTTGATGGATTCTTTCTCGTTATATTTCGATTCCACCTGAGTAAAAGACAAACTGCATCCTACTGGAGAATCGTATATATTGATTTTATATGCCATACTTAAAGATCCTTGTTCCAATAAGCATTAAGCCCTGAATCTTCATTAGTAACTGCGTATGCCTCGAGAAATATGTAAATTTTTAAATTCTCTATTTGTCCGTATGACTTTAACGTAAGGATTTCTGTACTTACAGTACAATGCTATAGAATGCTCTGGCAATAGGTTTGGAATTTGTGTAATTCGATCCAAGGAGAAAATACAGTGCAATGCGATGCAAGGAGAAAATATAGTGCAATGCGATGCAATGCGTACAGTTAATTGAATACCTTATTGTGTTATTATTCTTCAGACCGAAGTCCATCTCCAGAAAGAAAAGGATGCCAAGGCCAAAGTTGAAAAGGACAAGAGGAAGGTCGAGGGAGAACTGAAGGTAAGACATGTTTTAGTTTTTCAGAACAATCATAAATTTTTGAAAGGCTATGATTATATACATATCTTTTGCAGATATGAGTTTTAATTGCCCAAAATTACCATCATTTTGGGTAGAAGATTCAAGCACATACGTAGTTCAGAATTTCGACCATAAATTGAGGTAGAACTGATTTCTAAGATTTGATTTACAAAGAAAGTTGTATTTGTTTATGATGAGATGAACTTGCATATCATTGTGTATATGGAATGGCTCAGTGATTTTTATTTATTTTGTGTGTTATAAATTGCTAAATTGTATAGTTTATATACTTGCGAGCTTTAGTTTAAAACACCTTCAAAGCAAATGCATAAAATAAACTGTCCGATTACCATTTTATTTAAATAAATAAGGTCTACAACAAAATAGAAGTCGGAGATTTAAACTTTTGATCGATTTGATTTTATAGAGCACACAAGAAACATTATCAGAGACTCTGCAAGCCAAACGCGAGGTTGAAGACAAGCTTTCAAAGTAAGATCAAAATTCGTGTACTGAATATTTGTGACTGTTAGAGCAAGAAGGGGATTGTTAAAGAGGTCCGAGCAAAGTTGTTTGGTAAAAGAAGATGATTTCTCCTTGAAATCAACAACCCATCGACGATAAAAATTTCTCGTCGTTTATGATGAGTTTTTATGAAAGCATTCATAGCTGTTGTAAAAGTGGCACCGTTTATTGTTTTGCAAGAATTGTCTACTCTTCTTCATCTTCCTAAGCGTAGATAATTGGACAATCTAACACCTTCGATGTAGCGATTTAACACTCTCTGTTTGCTTGTCTAGCAACTAGAGTTACATGGGAAATGATTATTTTTAAGATGCATGAGAAATGTTCATTACTGTAGATTTCTTGCAACCAATATTGATGAATAATAACAGTCGAAACAGAAAGATTGATCAAAGTCTGTAATAAAATTTTATTTCTTTCTAGACGTGACAAGACCATCACAGAAATGACCAACCAGACAGAACAAGACCAGAGATTGATCAGTCAACTCCAAAAGAAGATTCAAGAACTTCTGGTATCTATCGCTTACTTACTACACGTTTTCTTGTAATAAGAAACTCGTATAAGAAACCAGGTCTACGATGGCAAAACATACGAGAAACTTAGTAGAACTCTGAGAACTACTTAGAAGTTTGTGTAAGGTAACTGCATGCAAGCATTCAGTGTTGTGATGATATGGCTGTTATCGCACGATTATTCTAAAGCCAAATGTGGTACAATTATGCGTTTTAAATGATACAAACATCGTTTTCTTAGCAAACGTTGAATCAAGAGGTGTAGCGATCTTTAAAATTGAAACAGAGTTGTTACCTTCAGCCCAAACAATGTCACGAAGCCAATAAAAAATTTATTATTGCAACGACAAACTTTTTATGAAAAACTTGAGAAACTTGAAGAAGTTGAAGAAAGTGAAGAACTAAGAGCTGATCCTAGCTCATTATCAAAATCGTCCATGTTATCTCCCATGGAGACATTCGAAGTGAAGACTCCCTATTATAACTTTCTTCAAGGTTCAGTGTATTCATTTCTTGAGTTTTCTGATTTCGTCATTAGTTGATTTTAATTCAAACTTATGAAGAGCTATCTTTCGTCGATCAATAGGAGCTATTAGAAGCTGCAAGAAGGCATACTTTTTTCTAGACTCGTTAAGTAAATCATATTGATTGATGCTTCGTTCCTTTTAGCGCCGAATTGAAGAGTTGGAAGAGGAGCTTGAAAATGAACGCAAAGCACGCCAAAAGGTAAGAATTATTCATAATTAGTCAAATCAGAATAAAAGCAGCTTGACAAATAAAATTAAGGGAAGCAGCTTTCGCGGATGTGCAATTATTTTTAATCAATTGACTTCAAACTCAGAAGAAAAAAAATATTATTGAAAATTTGTAGCAACTTTGTAAAGCCATCTTAACTGAAAGCAGATCTGTAGATAGCACAATAAGAATTGAACATGTATGTGTAGAAGTTTATGGCATTCTACTTGCATAATGATTCGCATTAATTGTTGTGACCATTCAATACAGCTACTGGATTATTGATTGAGGTAGGACAAACATTTGAGATCTTCATATTTCTTGTAGGCTGAGAAAGCACGTGCTGAACTCGAGGCTGAATTGGAATCCCTCCATGACAGACTTGAGGAACAAGGTGGCGCAACTACTGCACAGGTATGAAAAAGTTTGCTTGAACCGACAATTTATAATTGTTTTCTTCGATTTCTTGACGCTGTAGGCTTTTCCAAGAAGGCTTTCTCCTCAGTCTTTATGAGATAGATGATAGCTCTTATCTTCTCTCTGCAAAGAGGTGATGATTTTGATCACACCAACATGCACTTGAAGTGATGCCCTTGAGAATAAACTTATAACTGAAGTTTGCACAAAAATAATTACGTATGATAAGGATGTATTCGCTCTGGTTAAAGGTCCTTGCACCTTTCTGCATCTGTTAGTTACCCTGAATTTCATTACGACATACAAAATAAAATTCTTTTGAAAGAATATAAATATATAAATGGTGTATACAGATGGTAAGGGTACATTACGCTCCGTCAATTTATCCTATTTTTGTGAACATTTTCTAACTTTAAGTTTGGCTGTCTTTATCTTAAAACACTCTGCTCTTGTGAAGTGCTTATAAGAAGCCAAACATTCGAGATTTTTTGCCATGCAATGTTTACCCGTTTGGCCTCATCGTGAAATATTTGTTGCTCGGCAGTATTTTTCATTTTTTGCTTGTCACAAGCAAGAAATGCTTGTACAACAACGCTTTGCGACGTGACTAAACAGACAGGTTGCTTGCCAAGCAAACCTCAAGATGCTTGGCAAAGATGCTTTGCCTTCTCGTTGTTAAAAGCTGCTCAGTAACACACAATTTTTTCATCAGATCGAAGTCAACAAGAAGCGAGAGCAAGAGATCAGTAAACTGCGAAAAGCTATGGACGACTCTAATCAAGTACACGAACAGACTCTGCAACAGGCACGCACCAAATTCAACCAACAACTGCAAGAATTACAAGACGAACTCGATCAATCCAAGAAGGCCAAGGCCAAGTAAGTCCCTCCTGATCCCTTCACGTAGCGATTATTTTTATGCATCCAAGCCTGAATTAGGATAGGCTCCAAATCGTCTAAAAAGATAGCATAAATGGCTTTCTCATCTTTCTTTGGATTGAATGGTTTGAATGAAACTTTAGATACTCTACCGCAATTCTACCATGATTTTTTTATCTTGATTATTTTCAAGATGGCAGCTTTTTATATATCTTAACTACCAAATATTTTCGGAATTGATGATATGGAATGATGTCTTTCAGGGTTGACAAGGAAAATAGCGGACTGCAGGCTGATGTCGACGATCTCTCAAACCAAGTTGAAGCCATCAAGAAGCAGAAGGTATGTGATTTATTTAAAGACATTGTTATGTAGCTGTACCTCAAAGACAAGGTTAACTAACTATTTAGTCGCTGAAAACAACAATCAGATGATAAGTGTATCCAAAATTGAAACTTTATGTAGAAAAATGAGTTTTTGAGCGCCCGACAAGCTTGAAACTATAATTAGCATTATGAACTGCAAAGAGAAATCTAACGATACAAAATTGCTGTGGTGTGTAGTTTTGTTTATTTTGGAATTTTTCATTTGTGAAAGGGGATGAAGAATAGTACAGGCAATTAGCTAGCTGCAGTAAGAAGAATAACGGAGACTTTTCGCTCCACCTATTAATAGAACTAGCAAATGATGATAAGGGCACTACCACCTTGCAACCATGCTCAAGTTACGTTATTTCTTATCAGAATAAATTATGTGCTTTTTTATTGAAAGACTTAATGTAACATTCATCCTTGCTGCACATAATTATGAGTGTTTATTTATTTTCTTTACACATTTCCTCCACAGTCAAATGCAGATAAGAGCAACAAGGCACTCGAAGAGCAACTCGGCGACTTCAAATCCAAGGTTTGTACTTGATAACTTGTTTTATTCTACTGCCTTCGATTACACTGAATCTCTTCCTACCTCTATTTCTGCCATTGATTTGGCTCAACCTTGTGATATATTTCTTGGAATCGTACAGTAATTTAGTAAGGAAAATTTACAGTCTGTGATTCTATAATCCATCCTCTCAGAATCATGAGAATTATCTCTGAAATTATTTGGACCAATGACATAACTGAGAATCCACCCGGTCAACATGATGTTACAACTGCGTTAAAAACATGGCACTGTCTTGTTTTGGTTTAAGTTTCAATAAAGTTCGGTTGGAAATTTGTAGGAATGGATAGTGAAAAGTAATAGCAAAAGGTAGCAACGTTTAATCAGAGCTGAACGAATTAAATAATTGTATGAGCATGCTGACTGGGGCTGTTTGCGAAATGGTTGATCAATCGTCCATCTAACGCGGATTCATTTTTTAGATTATAAGGAAACAATAAGATCCTACATATATTGCAAATAAGAAAGAAGTGGAATCTGGTCCTGTAAGATCTGTCCCACAAGAGTAAATACTCAGTTGTCCTCAATTAAGAATAGTGATTTCGCGTTGGAGGGACAACTGATCAATCATTCTGCAAACTGTTGTAAAGATAGAGGTCCTGGAAAACAGTAAGAAACTTACCTTTCTGTGTGCAAAATTACCTGTTGCTCTTTTATAATTAACCTTCCTTTTTTTACATTTGGTCTTCTATTTTCGAATGTTGTTAAAGATCATTATCAAGAGAGAAACTGACGTATCTTTCCTCTCAACAGCTTGCAACCTCAGAGAACGCACTCTCCGACATGGAATCCTACAAATCACGAATGTCATCCGAGTCGACAAACTTGAACTCCCAGATTGAGGAACTCGAACACCAAATCGGCATGCTTCAAAAGAACAACAAGGGCTTGGACAATTCATTGAATGACATGAAACAATCGTATGAAGATGAACTGCGTGCAAAACAGGACGCACAACACAAATTGTCAGGAGCTTTGTCTGAATTGGAACAATTGCACGAGAGCTTCGAAGAGGAGCAAAATGCAAGGAGTGATTTACAAAACAAGCTCTCAAGAGCTGCAAGCGAGGCTGCACAATGGCGAGGCAAATATGAAACCGAGGGTGCCAACCGCGTTGAAGAACTTGAAGACGCAAAGTAAGTCGGTTTTTTATTTNTTTTTATTTGTTCTTATATTCATCTAAAATATTAAAATACATGATACAACCTACTATACTTTCTAATTACTATACAACTATACAATACTACAGGGACGATACCACAGGGAGCAAAAGATAATGACTACCCCATGGCCATTAAATAGAATATGCAACTGAATTACAACTAAATATATAATTTATATAATTACAAAAAGCTGCACATAAACGTTTTTTTACTGGTAAATACTAAGGCCTGTTTCACGTTGGATGTCAGACCAACATCGGCGCATGATGTTGAACAACAGCAACCCCAGCCAAGAGAACAACAACGACAACAATTGCTGTCGCCAATGCTCCCCGTCCAGAATCCCCATTGCGCAAAGCCCGGCGCCCATGCTATAGGATCAGGGTGCCTTGGTTCGCAATTTTGTAGATTTGAATATACAAATTTAGTGTGGATGAATTGTCATTCACACTATATATGCCTTGCATCAAACGTGAAACAGACGTACAAACAAACGAGAAAGAAAGTCGATTGTTTTTTGTACGAAGCTACGTTATGTGACGATACCTCGCTTTGAGATGCGACGGAAGTTTCTAGAATTCTGAGATCCTAAATTCGCCGAAATTCAAGCAATTTGAAAGTTAGATGAGCAAAGCAGCCATGTTCTCTTACCCTCCTTCAATTTTACATTCTGATAAACTGATGTAAAAGAATAACAATATATTATGAATATAATCTGTCCTCCTTTTTATATGATTGGCCTTCCATGTACAATTTACATAAACGAAAACTACGAATGGAGGTTGAGGCGCTAGCAAGTATTAGATATCTGGGGAAATGGTCCAATTGTCATCAAAATACTATCCTACGTGGTGAAGTTAAATATTCATTTCAAAGGGTGGGGTAAAATTCACAGTATAAGAACCGAGAAAAATAATGCTAAAAGGAGAGGAGCAACATTGAGTTGATGAAGCTGCTGCACTTTGGATGCAAAGCCCTTTCGACAAGCAATAGCAAGCACACAGGTGGTCCACCCTTTGCTAAGTATTGCACTGTAACGAGTCTTTTTATTTGAACCTGGCGAATGACATAGTGGAGATAGCAATATGATAAGATGTGATGTAATAGCGAACAAATTCTCTTTCCCCAGGAAAAAGCTCACAATGAAGGTGCAAGAGATGGAAGAGGCACTCCAGGCTGCAGAGCTCAAGGGCACCAACTTGGAGAAGGTCAAGAACAGGATGAACGGAGAACTCGAAGATCTCATGATTGACCTTGAAAAGGTGATTTATTTTATTTCATGATCTACAATTATTTATAGACAAAACTGTTGAGACAAACGCACATATTGGAGTCGAATTTTACCCCACGTCTCTCTCCATGTTGTTCATTTTGCATCTAGAAATGTGTTTTTGCATCTAAAATGTATCTTACAACATTGATCTAGGGGCTGTGAGGGAATTGCATGTTTTGATGTTAATGTTGGTGATTTATTGGCTAAAACGTACAGAAAATGTCAAATTATTGATAATCTCAACAAGTCTTATCTAAGATTGAAGATGACGAGCTCTTGTAAACAATCGCTTGCATGATTGATGTATTTGAGCAATGCGATTAAGTCTTATCATCGTTTGATCGATCAAGCAAATGATCGCTTAAATCAGTCTGTGAGTAGAAGGCACCAATGAATGGACAATGCTCCATAATCCAAAGTGTTTAGATTCAGGCTGCCATAATATTTTCCATGCCATTGTATTGCAATAGCCTTAAATCAACTAGACGTTTACAAGCTTTTTATGGATTTATTATACGTTAGAGCAAAGTCTTCGGCTACAAAATTCTATTGGCTTGCAGCTTGCGGCTTGCAGTCTGATATAGGATATAACTTACATTGGGAAAATATATAGTTCCCACTAACTCAGACCAACTGCCATAAGGTCTCTGTAAGGACTACCCAGAGTTTTCATGTTGATGTGAAGTAAACGAAGACAACTTTTTTTCAATTTAGGCCCAAGCTCAAGCCTCTAGTTTGGAGAAGAAGCAAAAGAAGGTCGACCAACAGATCAACGAATGGAAGAACAAATGCGAAGAAATTCAACTTGAACTTGACAATTCTCAACGCGAATCCAGGTCGTACTCAACTGAGGTGAGTTTTCTGTTTGTTCAGTTAGTGTGGCAAATAGTCATAGCCAAGTCATCAAGATATCCAGTTAGATTAAGTGGAACACTGTCTACCTGTTTGGCTCTCTTGTTGTCACTTGAGCTTTACTTATTTCAATGCAATAGATCAAGTTCTGGGCCTAACTGACAAAAAATTGTTATCGGGGATGCTGGAACTGGAAAACTGTACATAATTTTGAAGCAAGGCCAGAAGATGTGAAAGTGGATGCTTAAAGCTATTCAATGAACGTTAATTTAATTTAATAAAGACAAAGTAAGGAATGGCCGACACTATATCTTATTATTCTTGCAATTTTAAAGTTCTATTGTCAAATTTGGCTATCATTGCGTAAAATGAGAACGGTTGTTAAGTCAAATGAACAACTTTTTCAACGTTCTAATTCCGCCAACTTGCAATTGATTTTATGTGCACCCTTTCCTGCAGCTTCTCAAGATGCGAACTGCCCATGAAGACACTCTTGATATGGTTGATTCTATGAAGAAAGAAAACAAGAATCTCGCAGGTGAGTCTGTCTAAGCAGCACATTACACCTTCTATCTCAAACTTAGCATATTTTTAGGATATCTTTAAAATATGAAATTGCCGATTGCACTAACAAGTTGTAGTCGCAGAAAATTCAACCACTGCAAAATGATAGTACAATCTGGTGTAAGTAACCACAGTTTTCATTCGCTATCTCAACTGTCTGTTATCTCGAACATTCGCTATTTCGAATAAATTTTCATTCCCCTTGTAAGGGTTTCTCATGACAAACAAATTTTAACTGAAATTTTTTAAACGGCTCTTTGACTGCCATGAATCAAAACTAAACTTGTGCCTTGATGTTCCTCTAACCGCTAATCTGCTACCATTAACTTCCAGATGAGCTTCGCGGCGTAACCTCACAACTGTCTGAAGGTGGCAAGAGCTCTCATGAATTCGAAAAGATGAAGAGGAAATTCGAGATGGAGAAGGAAGAACTTTCAGTTGCCTTGGAGGAAGCCGAAGGTGCTCTTGAACAAGAAGAGGGCAAGGTACTCAAAGCTCAACTCGAACTCACTCAAGTCAGACAATCCGGCGAGAGGAAGCTTGGTGAGAAGGATGAAGAAATCGAGACTTTGAGGTGGGCTTTGGTGACATTAGCAATAGGGCATAACATTATTTTGTGGAAGCTGAGAATCGTCCGTAATAACCTTTGATAATTTGACACTTTCGAAATGGAACAGTGACTGGAAAGCATCCATATTAGGACAGAAGCATAGCATAGTTGTTACAAACATTGATTTTTGGACGTTTAGACCAATTTTAATTCTGCTATACTTGATGAATCCACGATAGTTTATTTAGCTCAATTTAACTTATGAACTACAAGTAACTACTGTGTTTTGCCTGGCTCCAAAATCTAGTTGATCGAAAGTTGTTGCTCAAATATTGGGCGCTGAAATTTGGCCACTTAAAAATTACATTTCAAAAAGAAAATACACTGCTGCATAGAGCTTGATTTAAACTATCTTATGCTACTTGATGTAAAAATATTTCCAATATATGGAACCTTAATTATGCCACTTCGTTTCTTCGGCGTAAAACTTGTCTGACAAGATTTTTAGACAGATCTTAATCCTGTTTTTACTTGATCAATCAACAGGAAGAACCACCAACGCCAACTCGACAGCTTGCAACAATCTTTGGACGTCGAGCAAAAGGGTAAGGCTGAGCAAAGCAGGCAGAAGAAGAAGGCCGAATCAGACTTCGCTGAACTCGAGTCCCAGATCGACACTGCTAACAGAGTCAATGGTGATCAAGCGAAAACTGTTAAGAAATTGCAACAACAGATCAAAGAACTTCAATCCATGCTTGATGACGAACAGAGAGCACGTGAAGATGGTCGTGACGTCACTACTCGCTCTGAGAGACGGTGCAACGATTTGGCACAAGAGCTGGACGAACTCAAGATGGCTTTCGAACAGGTAGGGAATAGATTCATTTAGCCCTTTCACTCGTGGAAGGTTCATAAGGCCTAACAAAATTAGATGATATATTATCAGGGGGGAAAATCTTGTTCACTTGACAATGACCTTTACAATGAACTTTTCTGCTTAACATACCAATTGCAAAGCTGAACTTCATTTGTGGCTAACAAAATTTTAGATATGAAAGTTGATTCTGTAAGCTTCTTCTGAGGATCTTGAAAAAGAACTCAAAATTTAGGTCAAATTGTGTTGCGTTTTGACGATTGTACCCAAGTGATTCTCTTGGGTTATGACCTGAGAATTGAAATGATGACTTAGATATCTAAAAAAAATTTATCGTTTTAAGGTGGAACGTGCTCGCAAGTTAGCGGAGAACGAACGCAACGAAAACAACGATCGCGTACATGAGCTCGCATCGCAAGTCCAATCACTACAGAACGCAAAGAGAAAGGTTGAAGGTGACTTCCACTCTATACAAGAAGAGATCGAAGAACTGGAGAACGAAGCGAGAGCAGCAGAGGATAGAGCTAACAAGGCCCTTGCTGAGGTAAACATTTCGCTTGATTTGCAAATGATCTTTCTGTAGGAATGTCTGAGAATTTGATCTATAAGAAAACAAACCAAAATAATGGAATACTTTTTAAATTTATAGAAAATGTACCTAAATTTAGTCTTGCAAAAAATCACCAGCTTTTCTTTTTTGTGCTATTGTGTCAAGTGTTGATTCGATTGAATCGTAAGGTTTCTTTAAATATTAGATCAAAAGCAATACATTTCATTGGAATTTGAAAACGGCTAAAGTTGTGACTTTCTTACCAAAAACGATTTTCCCAAAATATCTGATAATTTCTACAGTCATCAAAAACCTGATATGTCGAATTCAATCATTCAAAAGCAAAGAATCCTGACATCTTCCACGCGAGTTTTCCACAAGACTGTAAAGATTAAAAATATTTTCTGTCAGAACTGTGGCTTCCTGTTGCTTCATTTTATCTTATCATATTTTATTTTATGCATTCATGCTGCATATTACAGATATCCATCACTAACAAACACAACGTTTCAAATGTCAAAATCTTTATAGATATTTTTACTTGCTAGCTTTGACAATATGTTTCAATCTCTCCCCAGGCTGCCCGCATGCAAGCAGAACTTGCAACGGCACAAGATGCAGTATCTGGAGCTGAGAAGAGCAAATCCAACTTTGAAAGACAACTTCGTGAAATGCAAGGTCGTCTTGAAGAAGCGGAAGCAGCAGGAGGAAAGAACCTCAAAAACCAAATCAGGAAACTTGAGACACGAGTGAGTTATTTTGTTCAAATCTAACAAGATCGAGTCGGTAATTCTTTGCCTATGTTCAACTAACTTAGTTTGGCCGCAAACTGGAATATATTGAAAAAATTTTCTGCTGAACGTTAGAAGAAAAGTCGAATTTTTGTGAAACATTGTAATTTCGAACTCAGTTGATCGTTTGCGATAAAGAAGAATGAAAAGGCTTTCTCTAAAAGTTTTGAATGAAACTAATGCATTATATGCTTTTCAAACATATTATGCTTTTGTCAAATATTATATAATTATGCTTTTGTCAGTTGCAATATTTTATTGGATGAAGGCTATATTGAGGATAGCCAGTTTTGTAATTGGCTTCGTAGACTTATTCATGAAAATATCCTTTGTAAACTCTTAGCTAGAGAAAAATGGAAATATACCTACTTGATTAAATTGGCTCGAGCCATGAGTCTAGAAATAGCCCGTTGAATTTGAAGCCCTCGACGCTGGCATGAACAAAACATAGCCAAAGAAACAATGGTGTGTGGATGCTTTCTTGTGATATTTGTAGGCAATTGCATTGAACCATATCTATTCTCTTTAGTTTTGAAATCTCGTGCTACTCATCTTCTAGTGTAGCTCCTCTAGGAATTCTAAAACTCAATTCCTGTTGTCAGATCGATGAGTAAGTTGTTTCCTTTTCCTACTAGTGCCGCGATCTTGAAGCCAGTCTTGATGACGAGGCAAGGAAGAATACAGAGAACATCAAGAACCAACGTCGCTCAGAAAAGAAATACAAAGACTTGCAATTCCAAATGGAAGAAGATCACAAGAACGCAGAACGCGCTCAAGAACAAGTTGACAAACTCAACGCAAGGGTGAAGAAGATGAAAACACAACTTGATGACGCCGTAAGTTATATTGATCAATCATCAAGTTTACGAGTGCAGTGCTGAGTCATAAACCTATATGTTTTAATTATGCTTGATGAGTCAAAAAATCTGCAATTATATGAAGGTCGCAGTTACCTTTATTTTGGATTAGTTGGAAAGCAGACAGGATCATCGAGACAGAAAGTTTAATTTCAAGTTAAAAATATTTCGACAATATTCAAAATTTGAACACGATGGCTAATGAAAAAATGTAAAAGCTGACATTGAAAATCACGCTGCTTCTGCATCCAAGACAAAGGAGATCTTCTCCAGAACACCACGAGAAAGAAAATCATGCTTGAAAAGAAGTTCCCTTTTGATTTAATTATTAATTATTTTGAATTCATTGTGTTGATCTTTTTTTCTTCAAGTTTACACATGTTCTTATTTACAAGAGAACCCAATATCATAAAATTGTGAAGAAAATATCATAATCTTACTATTCTGAAAAACGTTCCAGGCTATGATTTTTCAAATAACTGCGTACATTTACTCCTACTATAACTCCTGCTTTGATATGCGAATACCAATTAATTTTATTTGCTTTTCCAAATTTGCAGGAAAGTGCAGCTCAACAAAACCTTGCCAAAGCCAAGAAGGCACAAATGGAAGCAGAAGATGCAGATGAACGCGCCGAGGCAGCCGAACAAGCCTTGCAGAAGGCACGAGCACGAGCTAGAGCAGGAGCAAGCTCTGGATCAGCCACTGGATTAAGGGTAAGAGTTTGAAGTGATTTGAAGATAACATTTTCTTGTTTAGCGTCGCTTTATAGTTTTTAGCCGCTTGATTCCTTTTAAGAGATGCCTTCACTAGTGACGGATGACCCAAAAAAGTGAAACTTTTTGAAAATCGTCAAAATTTGATTGTAGTACCAATCATGGAAATTTCTTCATCTACATTGTGTCAATAATCAAATTGATTTTAGCCACATTTTAAATTCTTGAAAGGGCGTTGAATTTGTTTTAATTTGTGCTTTTCCAAGTTACCTAGTTTTGAAGAATACTGTGCAATCATAAGGCATGATTACCAAGTTAAATGTTTGTCCGGAACCACAACTCAGTTTTGGTGCTGATGTCCTTGACAAAGCTCTGATATCATGTAGGACTTGAACTTCTATATGAAATCACAAGATATAGCTGTTTGGCTAAAATAGTATATTTTGTGAAACACCATTGTTATTCATATCGCACATCTCACCTGGAGAAATAGAATAACAATTATCTATGAAATTTATTTGATCCCTGATGCAACCACACAAATAGAAAAGTTAAAGATCGGTTACAGAATTAAATTTCAATGATTTTTAAAAAGTTCCATTTTTCATTGGGTCACCGAATAGTTTATTTCAAGTTTTTGTCATACAGTATCGTAGATTATGCAGTAAAGCTGTTACACACCATTGTCCCTGTTAAAGATTACATGCTCCTAATGTGGTAGATGAAGTCTGGCAATCACAAGTGCTCCAAATTGGATCTTTGTAAACTAAGTTTTTTTCTAACAATTTGAAAACGGACTATGCAAGCAAGTTTTGTTGGAATCTTCCACCTACTTCTGATAAACTAGGATTCATAGATTGTAGCCGAAGTTTGTGGAGATGTTAGCACTTTAAAAGTCCATAAGCAATGCCTTCCAAAAAATATAAAGTTGCAAGTATATTGTGTAGCTCTATGTTTACACGTACGGTAAAAACCCGCACATAAGAAATTTAGTTTTCAAATCAGCCTGTTTAGGCTCGTATTTATGTGGCGGTATTGCATAATCAGGGTGTAGGTTCTTAACACAGGGTGAAGGCTATCAAATATCGAAAACTTGATATTAAATGCAATTGCTGTGTACATCTTCACAGCTAATGTACAGTATAACTATGTACAACTAACATATATAGTTCTCAAGACCTTGGTGTTGTATTTTGTCATCTAGTGGCCTACATCTGCTGTCATCAGATACCCGCAGTGTCTTGTGGCAGATTTTGTTACTTTTTTCTGTAAACCAAAATCTTTTGATAAGAACCTGTACAGACTATCAGGGTGAAAATTGCTTACATATAGAGTTAGAAATTCAAAATTTCCGGCTGTAGGTTCTTTATAAATGAAGGTTCTTATATGCGGGTTTTTACAGTAGCCATAACTGTAGACCAAAGTATATGTCTTTTAGGTGTTCTCCTGTAACTTAGCAGCTCGCTTCTACTGAACTTTTCGCTACCGTAGGTCATTCAAAAAGTGTTTGCGAAACTGCAATATAACAAATTGTTGTTTGTCTAGCGAAGAAATCTCTTTTCCTTTTCACTGACCGACAATTTTTTCTTTCCGTTTTCATTAGTACTTTCAACATTGGCGTGATTATTACCCATCGTATTACAACAGAACTTACAACACTTATTATACAGAACACACTCGGTCGCTATATACTAGTTCAGCGGGCTCGTCTCTGGCAGAACGACCGCCTCGTGCTGAGTCAACTAGACTGGATGAAGTTTACGAATGTAACAGGAGTAGGGGATGTAGGGAATGTAGAGACGCTAGTGCAGTTTGACAGAAAGAACAAAACAGTATGGTAGTAGGTAGTATCAAGTAAGCTTTACGTATAGTTTGTATACAGTCGAGGGATAGTTTTATATTTCTGTCTTGGTCTCTGGTAGTTGGAAGACAAGACCCTCCTGGAGAATCTATCACGACGCTGTCAAAACACAATAGACCAATAAGGGAAAATTTTGAAACAATACCTTCAGTTACTTTTGATTGACATGCCAATTCAAAGCGATTAGCCATCGCATCGCAGACAAAGAGAATTCTCTCAAGAAACAAAACAAACAAACCCGCAAAAGACGCCCTGAAATCAAAATGGCTAACTGCCGCGTTGCATGCGAAATGGGTTTGTTGAGAGAAGACACGAGTATATATCAACAGAAGAAGGATACATCTAAACATTTGCCTTGGGCATCTTTTATATAATTCAGAAGCTGAACAGTAGTCGTTGCAATTATTTCGCATACATAGCGAGACAGTTGGCTATGCTGATTTTTGGGGAATCTTTTGCGGCTTCGTTTGTTTTGATTTGTTGCTTGAGAGAATTCCCTTGTTCTGTCATCGCTAATGGCTTTGAATTGGCATATCAGTAGAAAGAAACTGAAGCCGTAGTTGCAAAATCTGCCCTTGTTGTGCAGAACTGACAGCAGTAGCTTGCCTTACCTTAAATCACAACTACTATTCTGTGAGATTTGTAACAAAGAAAATTTTTTCTAAAAAAACCTTCAAATCGTTCAATTACTTTCACATCTGACATCAATTTGAGAGGAAGTTACGAGCTTGTATCTGATAAAATGCAAAGCTGAGTGATCAAAAGTCATGGGCTTCACCAGTACAGTAATAACCCGCAAATAAGAACCAATCGTTTAAGTACCAGATGGCTGATTTTCCTAAAAAAGTACCCGCGCAATTAAGAACAATCCTGACCATATTTCTGGACAACAACAAAATTTCAAATCTTCGTATAACAAGATGAAGAATTCAAAATGCAGTTAATGCATCTATTCAGAANAAAAGTCATGGGCTTCACCAGTACAGTAATAACCCGCAAATAAGAACCAATCGTTTAAGTACCAGATGGCTGATTTTCCTAAAAAAGTACCCGCGCAATTAAGAACAATCCTGACCATATTTCTGGACAACAACAAAATTTCAAATCTTCGTATAACAAGATGAAGAATTCAAAATGCAGTTAATGCATCTATTCAGAAAATTGGAAGAAAACTTGCAGGTATACTAACATACAGATAGTTTAAATACCTGGGCAAGAAAATGGCCTGAGCTAAAGGCGCGGTCTATAATTATGACAAAGAAAAGACCTGAAAACGCCATTGTTTCTTTGGCCTTGTTGTGTTGATGCAAGATCCAAAATTATCAAATACATTAGGCTATTTATAGATCTATGAGATCTCGTCTTTCACATCAGGTGATTCACTTCCAATCTGTTTCATATTCTCTGAATTTCTTGAGTAAGAATCAGTAACTCGGATTTTGCTTACAGTCTCCACTAACCTATGCCAGGCTGCTATAAATATATGTTTCTTAATTGCGGGTTATTACTATAAACATTCAGGCAAAGGAGATCTACTATTCTTGTGCGGTTATTTTTAAGGTTTCGGGACTTTTATGACAATATCTCCCAAAAAAGTTTAATAATCTAGAAAGTCTGTATAAGAATCTAATCAATCAAAACTCCAAATGATTTCTTCACTTAAATTTACTTGTTTATTTCTCGCATTGCATTTTCAAACTTCATTGCAGCTTGTTTCTTCTATCAGATATACAGTTAAATTCTAATAGATCTGTTTTCAAGTTGCAGTTTGTATTCATTTAGTTTAATCAGAACATATGCAGACCGCTAGACTACTGTTAGACACTCTAAAGTGGGGGTGGGCAACATGGATCAAAGTTGGAAAAAATGGGTCATCTGATTATTTGCTTCTAACATGGAGGCAATGTGTCCTTGGTTGTAAACTTGCAGCTTTTTCAACGAATAAAAGTATCTTTATTATGATAGAAATTTATTTTCTTCGACTAGAGCAAAGTAACTGTAAAATCAATTAATTTGTCAATGACCCATTTTTCCCCACTCTGATCCATTTTGCATGCATTATTTAAAGTTTTATACAGCACCATCCTTCTTTTTTCGCATAGCGTCATTAAATACGCCTTTAAGCCTGGGTCACATAAGGTCGTTGCAGTCGCATGAGTCACTGGGGTCGTTGGGACGAACGACCCAAAAGACCCAAAAGACTGAATGTGAACAGCAAAACTCAGTCATTGGTGTCGTCAGGGTCATTGAGGAGTTATTTTCGCCGTTCACATTCAGTCTTTTGAGTCTTTTGGGGCGTTTGTGCCAGTGACCTCAACGAGTCCAGCGACTTCAACTACCTAGTGTGAACCAGGCTTTAGCTATCTTCTTCAAGATTAGTACGAGAACAGTGAGAATGAGACCTAAATGCTATGTTTTCTTCTACACAGGGGAGCCGTGCGCCAAGTGGGGCGAGGACACCAAGGACACGTGGTGGAGCCGAAGAATAAATCCAAAACAACGGACAAATGACATTTTAAGATAAAACTTAAAAGGCAGACCGATATTCTAACTATTATCGACCTTATTTATTCAAGACTCTTTCCAAATGGACCTTGGTAGTTAGAACGAACTGCTTCGTAGCTTTCCTCTTTCTTTAAATGTAGAATTCCACGTTTTTTCTTCTATAAGAAACTTGGGCCAAGACTACGTAAAGATTTGGACAATTTTTCGAGCTGTTAGCACTAAAAATGTTTGATTGATTTTTATGTCTGGGGGTAATACCCATAATGTAACTGTGAGGAATCCCTAAGAACAAATCTCCTGACACGTAAAGAGCGGTTTAAGAAAACAATTTTATTATGTGCTTAAAACAGGCAACTGCAGCACTCTCCTCCGCAGAGGCTCTTCTGTGGAGGAGAGTGCAACTGCAGTGAACCCAACTTTGGTAAAGCAATTATGATGAAAATGCCATGATAATAGTTCAGTTGAACGATTGAGACATTCGTATAGACTTGCAAGCATAATACAAGAGATTCTGAGAAACCAGTTTCTTATAAAGAAAAAACCGTGTAGCATAAATCCTGTAGGGCGTTACACTTGTTAGTTACCAAACCCCTTTCGTATTTATAGTACAACCGTGTGTAAAAAGTTTTCACCACTAACAAATTGAAACAATTTTGAATACAATCAATCTGTAATAATTTTTTGATTCATTAATTTTTCTATGATTGTTTTTGACCAATTAGTTGATCGAATTCGGTTTCCTTGTAGTGTCTTCTCTTTCTTGCCCTCTTGCAAATGTATCAACATTTAGGCTGGCTTATTAAAGCTGTCACATTTGCCCCCAAGTTCACAACTGCACATCGTTTAGCCTGCGTCACAGACCATAACCAGAGGGAGTTATGGTCTGTGACGCAGGCTACACATCGTTGAGATCAGGCACTGACATAGCCGATGGTGGCGATGGTGGTTACCTTTAGAGCATACAACTAAGGGCCCCCACAAAATATTAACAAGTTTCCAAACAAAAATGCTAAGAAACTACTCGTTCAGAAAAGAGTTTCCTAAGGCTGGAACATACGATATTTAAGTCATGGTCAGATTGTCCGAAAATAATTACGAATACCTCTTTGCTACCATTCATGATCTACCATTTATTTATGATATTAGATGAAGCAAGAAAACTGCCTGAAGATGCATTGTTTAGAACCCATCATGAAAGTTTCAATATGATGATATACAAAAGTTTTGAGTCCGTCTTTCTCATAGATCAGAATTGTTTAATCCGTATATGGATAAGCTTTGCTAAAATTACGTTTCATCTTTGATTGTCCAGCTCAAGCAAAGATGCTTGAACTTTGCTGGACAATGCGCTTTCTTCTAGATCCATTCTGATTCAATTATGTAGCTTAGCTTAAAGAAATCTTCCCCTGCCACTATTGAACATTTTGTAGATTGAAAAGTGCATATATACACATGCTAAGCTTCTCTTAGGGCTCTTAAACCATAAATGCACTAAGGGCCCCACCCATCCAGACACTAAGGGTCCATAAATGCACTTAGGGCCCCTCTTCTAAGCCCCCCCCCCTAAATAAGAATGCTGAAATGTTTCACACATGCTTGCAAGCGCTTAACCAATTCTTTCGCATTTGCCTATCGATAATCGACTGACCAGTTTACCTAGTGTTTGTTGTGGAATAGGCTACCAAATTTTAGAATTTTATTGTGGAAAACCTAGCCAAGATTTTGCCTTCAAACTTGGCTTGTATCTCCGTGAACATATCGTGTCAGTGGCAAAAA
>REGM01000010.1:540458-551007 GCA_004194415.1 Aurelia aurita | reverse complement strand
AAAAAACTGGAGAAATCTTTCGTTTCCCTAACGTTTCCTATTTACATCAGACATCTTTCCATAGTTTCCCCATGTCGGAAATGCCGAGTCTCGAAACTAGAAATTGTGGGGAAACGGAAATTTCCTTTTCCGATGATTTTCCCCATTGGAAACTTTGGATGAAATTTGGCGTTTCCTCTTTATTTCCTCGTAGTACATCCGTGGAAACGGTCCGTTTCCTACAAGATTCCTACCTAGAAACTATATCGAAATTCTGCCACTTCTTGCCGTGCCTGACAATTTTGACATTCTTGTAAAGTTTAATGCCAGGCCACCTTTGAAAGGTACTGTATTTGATAAAAATGATACAGTACAGGCCTTGTGCACATTATCGTGACAAGAATTCTAAAAAATTCTTAAGAATTTTCAGGAATTTTTCACATGCTGATTTGTAAGTAGTATGAAAGCCTGTAAAAAATTTTAAACAAGAATTCTTAACAAATTAATAATTATTTCAAGAATTCTTAAGAATTCTTAGGCAGGAAAACGGTGCTAAATGTGTGCATGGTCTGTACTGTATTATCGATTTCCTTCAATGTCAATTCCATGTCAAGGCATTATCCAACTTTTTGTTTTTGCATAAGAAACTTTGATTAGCCGATAGTATTTGGAGTTCCTTACTTTTGAAGAAATGTTCAACATCTGAGTACTGAAATGTTCTTAATTTGTTTCGCATCTTTGGTACATGCATTTAAATATATACTAGTTTCTATGACTCATTTAGATACGTTCCTGACAAATAAAATTATATTTGACAAGAAAAATTCCTGTAAGTTCAAAATGCATAATTGCTAAGAATATTACCCAAGAAAAGAGGGCTCAAAGACAAATTATCTTTTGATTTAGAAAGTTTTAAAAAGTTTCTTTAAAAAGTTTCTTAGTGCTTTTCACACATACTGTAGTTCCTTGAAATTTTACAGTACTAACGTTGTCTCAAATTATATGTCACATGAGATTTGTGATTACACAAATTTACTCATGCGAGACTCTTCACTTGTTTTTATTTGCAGACATTTTCACATGATATCTAATTTGAGACAGACTTTAGTGTCTTATAAAGCAGCATCTTATGAAACTAGAAGTTTCTTTGTATCAGGTTTGGAGCAAAATTAGCATATTATTTTGAAAAAGGTGGCTTTTTACTGTAAAAGGTAGGTTGATTTCTCTTTGTTTTTAATGAGCAATATTTATGGATTCTTGGCCTTGTTTCCCTGATTTTACAGCATATAGTACATAAAATCCCCAAAATGTTATCACGATACTAAGATTTTCTTAGATTTTAGGCCATCCTAGTAGTAGTTTCTTCTAAAGGAATTTCTTACATAAAATGTGTCCTATTGAAATCTAAAAGATTTCATCAAATATCACTGACAGTGATAAGAAACTCTGTATAAGAAATTGAACTCATAGACCATTAAAAAAATAAGAAACTCAAGTACTGGAAAGATATTTTTACTTCATCTGAAGCTCTTTTATTTTGCCTGAAGCTTCTGCTTGTTTCTTGTACTATGTTATTACTCAGTCATACTCAAGTAATGTATACACAGAAGCTTTGTTGAAACTGGCTATGAAATTTTCATGAAGGCGCAGGAGATGTCCCACTGATAAATACATCATGAATTTGAGTTACATACAAATACACCGATAAATACATTGATATCTTAGTGGTGTTGTACACATAATTTTCATAGAGCTTTCAAACAAAAGTCCCAATCTCAGTGGCAGCATTTCCTCTGAGGGGGTGGGTACTTCACTATCCAGTCATACAGGAATGTGCAGAAGTTCTGGGGTAGTTTTTGGCACAAAAATTCTATGAATGGGATGTACCTTTTGTAGAAATTTTCTAGGATTGGGGTCTAAAATTTATTAAGAATTCTGGGAATGTTCAGGCTTAGGATAAACAAAAATTATACAATTGTTTTGTAGTGAAAATATTTGTTGGAAACCTTGCCCATATTCTGGGATTGGGTCTCAAAATCTTGCCAAATTCTGGGATTGGGTCATAACAGAAATTCTTTCCAGCACACACCCCCATATAACTCAATAGTGAAGTGCCCCCCAGGCATTTACTATACTAATATTATATATAATTATAACATGGCAGTATTCAAGCCCATAGGAATAGGTGGGGCAGGGGGGCTCATGCCCCCCACAACAATTCTGTAACTGTTTTAAAACATTCTTCCGGTTACATCAGGAATAGAATGAGAATGAATAAAACACGGTCAATCTGACTATACTTTTCTCTTGTCCATGTTTCTGTAACTAAATAGCATGTTGTAAAACATTTTTCAAATGAAAGTATATAGTCCATTTTCTAGTTTCATTTTCTAATCTAAGCAGTGTCCTTTATTATCTTGTTTCTGATCTTCACTTCCAACCAGCATGTAAAAGGAAATGTAAACTGATCATATTCAATGTAGGCCTATATTGCCTGTCATGTCAGCATCTTGCAACATATCAAAACACTATCAAAATCTGAAACTTTTGAAATTTCTAATCTGAAATTGAATGCTTTCAAGACAACAAGCAGAGGGAAGTTTAGTCTTTACGTTTGGAGGCAGGTTTGAACCTCACTTTACTGCAAATTTCCCTTTAAAATCANGGAAAGAAGATGGAAGTTGGTGTTGGACAGAGAAGCACATCACAAGTTTGGATTTGAATTTAGCAATAATGGTAAGTTTTTAAAGCCCCCCAGGCATTTACTATACTAATATTATATATAATTATAACATGGCAGTATTCAAGCCCATAGGAATAGGTGGGGCAGGGGGGCTCATGCCCCCCATAACAATTCTGTAACAGTTTTAAAACATTCTTCCGGTTACATCAGGAATAGAATGAGAATGAATAAAACACGGTCAATCTGACTATACTTTTCTCTTGTCCATGTTTCTGTAACTAAATAGCATGTAGTAAAACATTTTTCAAATGAAAGTATATAGTCCATTTTCTAGTTTCATTTTCTAATCTAAGCAGTGTCCTTTATTATCTTGTTTCTGATCTTCACTTCCAACCAGCATCTGTAAAAGGAAATGTAAACTGATCATATTCAATGTAGGCCTATATTGCCTGTCATGTCAGCATCTTGCAACATATCAAAACACTATCAAAATCTGAAACTTTTGAAATTTCTAATCTGAAATTGAATGCTTTCAAGACAACAAGCAGAGGGAAGTTTAGTCTTTACGTTTGGAGGCAGGTTTGAACCTCACTTTACTGCAAATTTCCCTTTAAAATCAATCTCAGAATGTTGCAAAGCTTCTGAGAAACAGTCGAAAGGGGAGAGTGGGTATCGGCGGGCGGCCTAGCCAGCCTACCCAACAGGAAAACGTAAATATTTTCTGAGTCTCATACTATCTCAGTCCAATTTTTCCCCAAATCTATTGCTAATAGCCATTCACAAATATCTTAAATCGCTCAGCGTTGGGCGGGGTTGGGCAGGGTAAAATTTTTATGAATGCGTGCAAGCTGCAGGATGAAAAGATGAAGTGGCTTAAATTACCTCCGAAGAAAGTAAGCCACTGCAGCCAGTTCCTTGCCTTAAAATCGCTCAACGACTCTCTCAATCGAAATTCAATAGCACTGAAAAGTTATAGAATAGCAAGGTCAGCTTTAAAAACTTACCATTATTGCTAAATTCAAATCCAAACTTGTGATGTGCTTCTCTGTCCAACACCAACTTCCATCTTGTTTCAACAGCAAAGTGCGCGCTGCGCTGCGGAGGATGCGTATATCACATCGCAGACAAGAGCTAGTGCGCGATTCCTCTCCCGTCTATATCTCCCTGCGTTTTACCTATGAATATTTTTTGCCAAGCATCTTTTCTTCCCATTGCATTTTGATGCCGCTTTCCTAGCGTTAATTGGGTATTTGTTTCCGAGCAGAATTCTCTTTAATTTAATTTCGTCATGTGTTAAAGGAATTGAGTCCACATAAATGTCGCGACTTCGCTGGGGGGTTATATGACTTTTCATGTGATCAGTTTGGTTACCGTGGCGACAGAGATAATAACATGTGATCAGTAAGCGCACCTAATCTTCATGTTTTGTCCTTGCGGTGCGAGAGTGAGCCAGAGCGAAGAGATAAGATTGAAAAGATGTTTCGTATTCCAAACGCAAAAGAGATCGATCTGTTGGACACAATAGATGCAGCTGCAGTCAATAACTTACTTATTTTCCAACAAAACCGCCCAGAACAGAGGAGACAAAATTAAGTACATCAACGATTTATAGTCTCGACTTTCGACCAGGCCTCGTAGGCCCATCGTTGATATCACTGTTCCACGAAGTTTTGTCAGTCTCTTGTGCTCACCTGTTCTCCACAGTTCTTAAAAGCCATGCCAGCAAATCTACATTAAAAAAATGTCCCAAATCATTTCTCAATTTATAAAAATCGTTTAAAACTCGCCTTGTTTCTTCTTTTTCTACTCCCAAGCTGAGAGACACGCGTTTGGCCGCCATTCAAGATTGTTCCACACTCGAAGGAGAAGTTCATGTGATCAATTTAACCATAGCAACTATTAACCAATCATAAGCGGCCATTTCCTAAATGTAGTGACGTACGATCAGCAGTTTTTAGGCCAATCATAAGCGGCCATTTCCTAAATGTAGTGACGTACGATCTTTAGGACTTCTTAATGGTGGTTACATTGTATCTTATCGCCCCTTAGGACCAGCGAGAGGATTTCTGCACGATGATGCCGGTTGAAGTGAATCAATGGCGAGCAACAATCGGGTGTTTCCGTGCAACCATGCACATATCTTCCCCAATGAGCAAAGTTTTTAGTCCCATTTCAATTTTTGTTCAAATCTTTTGGTTATTTTGCTTCTGTTATGGCTTCATTGCAATTTCAATCCTCGTTCTACCCTTTGCGCTATTGATACAGTTTCTTGCATTGCACTGCGTTGGAACACAATTATGTTTCCTCCCCCTTTTCGCCCGCATGCATCATTTTGTGAAGACTGTTTTTTATGTGACTGCTGAACTTCTCAAGCGTATTCCGCTAGGTGTCATTATCTTTGTTCGATATAAACATTTTGCTTTCAGGCAACGTCATTCCCATTATGCCTTTTTTAACATTGCGTGCATAACTAGTTGCATTTTACNATTCTGAAGAAGAAAGGGTCTGCGCAACTACGACCAAAAGCTTGCTACGGCGCTTTTCTGGGTTTTAGGGAAAATAATTTATGCAATCATGGGTAATTAATTTATGTGTATCGTTTTTTGTTGCTGTCACACATTTGTGTTCAATCGTGTATTGTGTTGTTTGTTCTTGTCTCTTGTTTGTTTTGAATAGTATTGTAGAGCCTGTTGTATTGTGGCTTTTGTTTTGAACTTTTAATATAATTTTTTGTAGAAGGACTGCAAGAGGACTGAACAAGGTGTGATTTTTAACGATGTGTTGTTTTAGTGTGTTAAAAAACATGTCGTTCTCAATAATCATAGTCATAAGAGAAAAATTAAGTTTTCTCTTGTGACTAAGCTATAATCTATTCGTAGTCCGAGTAAAGTGAATGGCCTAAAGGGATTTGCACTGTGTAGCAAGCTTTTGGTCGTTGTTGCGCAGACCCTTTCTTCTTCGGAATATTGGGTCTGCGCGCAGGCTAGACAAGCAGAGCTAAGTTTAGTCTTTACGTTTGGAGGCAGGTTTGAACCTCACTTTACTGCAAATTTCCCTTTAAAATCAATCTCAGAATGTTGCAAAGCTAACTGAGAAACAGTCGAAGGGGGAGAGTGGGTATCGGCGGGCGGCCTAACCAGCCTACCCAACAGGAAAACGTAAATATTTTCTGAGTCTCATACTATCTAAGTCCAATTTTTCCCCAAATCTATTGCTAATAGCCATCCACAAATATCTTAAATCGCTCAGCGTTGGGCGGGGTTGGGCAGGGTAAAATTTTTACGAATGCGTGCTAGCTGCGGGATGAAAAGATGAAGTGGCCTAAATTACCTCCGAAGAAAGTAAGCCACTGCAGCCAGTTCCTTGGCTTAAAATCGCTCAACGACTCTCTCAATCGAAATTCAATAGCACTGAAAAGTTATAGAATATCCAGGTCAGCATTAAAAACTTACCATTATTGCTAAAATCAAATCCAAACTTGTGATGTGCTTCCTTGTCCAACACGAACTTCCATCTTCTTTCCACAGCAAAGTGCGCGTTGCGCTGCGGAGGAGGCTTATATCACATCGCAGACAAGAGCTGGTGCGCGATTCCTCTCCCGTCTATATCTCCCTGGTAGCCATGCATATCAGCTCACGCGGAGGAGCAATACTATATCTTATGCAGTGAGTCTAATGCGACGCGACGAAGGAGTGATAATCAGACGTAATATCAGAGGCGGCTACTAATCTGACGTCATAAACCTGTATCTGCCGCAATGAAGCGCAAGAAAACTTCAGTTGAAGCTTTAGGTTTCATAAGGAGGACTGTGTATATTATGCTATCAGTTATCGCTTTATTCTAACATTCTATTGTCAGTTTTATGAGTTTGCAAAGATGGGCAAGATGTTATCTTGCTTCAAGCCTAATAGCTCTGTCAGCGTTGCAACTGTAATCGCGCACAATCGTGGGGGCAACAATGACGCAGCATCAAAGGAAAGCAACGAGACTCTGGTGGCAAAAATGAATGCAAGAGCAAATATGTTCGTTGCAAGTAGTTTAGTTGCTGGTGAATCAATGGAAGTGAATCAAGATTCGCATGGGAAGAGACCAAAAAATCCATCTCCATCAAAACATGCAATCAACCACACGTCTCTAGACGAGAATGAAAGTGGGACACAAGTTGGCAAGAATAGGACACGAAGAAAGGTAAGGAAATTAGTTTTGCTGTGAGTGACAAAGAGAAAAGAAAAAACTAACGAATATGCAAGTTAATAGGAGAAGAAATGAAACGAAAAGATGAAACAAAAGACATCAACATAGGATTAAACAAATAAACGAAGAAAAAAAACTAATCAAGGGCTGTAATCAAAGGATCAGTAATTCAACAATCTCTACAGTGTGCGAAAGAAATAAACAATGAAGAAATGAATGAACAAATTAATAAACAATTGAATTAAACAATTAAGGAGTTACAATTGAACGAAAAAAGAAGACAGTTAATGAATGTATCAATGAATGAATGAATTAAACAACTAAGGGGTGGAAATTGAACGAAAAAAGAAGACAGTTAATGAATGTATTAATGAATGAATGAATTAAACAACTAAGGGGTTGAAATTGAACGACAAAGTAGACAGTTAATGAATGTGTCAATGAATGAATGAATTAAACAACTAAGGGGTTGAAATTGAACGACAAAGTAGACAGTTAATGAATGTATCAATGAATGAATGAATTAAACAACTAAGGGGTGAACATTGAACGAAAAATGAAGACTGTTCAAGTTAGGTCATAATTAAAATAAGGGAGACTTTTCAGTAGAGTGGAAATAAACTATGATGATATCAAATCGATCCATCTCTTTTCTCAACAGGCCGGGATTCATAGCAACGACCCCCCTGGTGTTATTTCTAACGCAAAGGCAGAATATTCATTGGAAACCTTGAAGGCACGAAAGGTAAGCAAATTAGCTTTGGTGTTAGTGACAATGATAAACTAACTAAACATTGAATAAATAAGTTAACAAGAGAAGACATGACATGAAAAAGATGGACAAACGATACATAAACAAGATATCAAACAAATGAACGAAAAGATGAGCGATTCAATGAATGCAATCAAACGATCAGTACTTGAAAGAAAGCAATAACGAAGAAATGAATAAATACTTAGGGAATGAACTATGATGTGATCAAATCGATCTCTCTATTTCCTCGACAGGCCGGGATTCAGAGCACCAAACCCCCTGAAGTTATTGCTAACGCTAAGGCAGAATTTGCATTGGCAACAATGAAAGAACAGGCACGAAAGGTAAGCAAATTAGCTTTATTGTCAGTGGAAAAGATAAAACAATTAACTAATAAATATATAAGTGAATAAATGAAAAGATGAACAAACAAATGAAGAAATGAACCAGTCAATGAATGTAATCAAGTGATCAGTACTTAAATAATCTCTACATTGCTTGAAGGAAAGAACAGACAAATAAATGAATGAAAAGTAAGGGTGAACAATGATGACATCAAATCGATCTATCTATTTTCTCAACAGACCGAGATTCAGAGCAGCAATTTACCCGGATTTATTGCTAGCGTTAACTCAAAACATGATGTGACTGTCCAAAGCCTGGAACCAGTGGATGGCAAATGTACAATCCTTTCGCAGGCTATTGCAGCAAATGTTTTCCCACCATCAACCATTACAAAAAAGTATGGATCTACTCGGTGGTCCAGATTGGATGATGTGCCAGCCTTTTCATATTCAGCAGCATTCAACCAGCCAGAAACATCTATGTCATTGCCACTAATGGACAACGACACCCAGGCACGTGCAGTAACCCAAAGAAGCATGTCTCTTGGTGTCAATACCAACATTAAAAAACACGAGGTTATTCTTGTAAGACCAATGGCAGCATACAGCAGACACTTAATTACTGGGGTCAAACAGAATGAATGCCAATCAGGCAAGCAAGGAAGACGTCCTGTCTTTGATACAGAATGGTTGGCAAAGTCAACGAGTGCTCATCCTACTGACAAGAGATCATATAGGAACAATTCATTGCTTTTGGCAAGTGGAACTGAAGATCTCTGGTCCAGCTTTCGAAGAATGTCAAGCCCAGTGGTGCAAGATGATTCTGAATTTGATTTCAGCAGTGGAACAACAACACCAAATGAAGGGGCTTCAAGAACTACGTGAGTACTTCTATTCATTTTTAAAACAAACTAAATGACTTTGTTGCCCATTAAGGTAAGAGCTCAAAGAAAGGTGTACTAAAAAAAAAATAAGTAAAGGCTACAACACTGCAGGTAACGATAGTTCACTTAGTATTATTGGCTCGAATCTTGGAACAAAAAGAATGAGAAACATCTGAAATGGTATTGAAGAATAATTAAAAAAGAAGGAACCATGCAAACATCAACATCAAGGTCGTTTGGGAATTTTAGAGTTGTATTGGTTGAGCAAAAAATGCCAGCAGAAATATGTTCAGCCTTAATTTTAAACAATGTAAGTCGATGGAAATGAACTTATTTTTGTCTATCTTAGATAGAAATATATATACTGTCAAAGTTCTAGTTAGCCCCCTTTCTTTTAAACCCCTTTCTCTAATAAACTCCTGCCTTCTAAGCCAACCTTTTTAATAAGTCACCTCTCTATTAAGCCCTCCTCTCTAATAAACCTTTGCCTTCTAATCCAAAATTTTTAATAAGCAGCCTCTCTAATAAGCCAATCCCATTTAAGACAAGAACTTTAATAAGCCACCTCTCTATTAAGTTCCCTCTCTAATAAACCAAAAATTTAATAAGCCAGCTCTCTAACAAGTCCCCTCTACGCCAAATTTTTAAATAAGCCCCCTCTCATTTAAACCCCCCTCTCTAATAAACCAATCCATTCTAAGACAAAATTTAAATAAGCTCGATCTCTTTTAAACACCCCTCTCTAATAAGTCAATCCCATCTAAGACAAGAATTTTAATAAGTCACCTTTCTATCAAGACTCCTCTCTAATAAGCCCCTCCCCTCTAAGCCAAAATCTTACATAAACCACCTCTCTATTGAACCCCTTCAATAAACCCTTCCCTTCTAAGCAAAAATTTCAATGATCTCCCTCTCGTTTAAACAGCCCTCTCTAATAAACCAATCCCATCTATGACAAGAATTTTAAGAAGCCACCTCTCTATTAAGTTCCATCTCTAATAAACCAACATTTAATACGGATCGTCTCTAATAAACCAATCCCATCTAAGACAACAATTTTAATAAGCCACCTCTCTATTAAATCCCTTCTCTAATAAACCCTTTCCTTCAAAGCCAAGATTTTAATAAGCCACCTTTCGTTTAAACACCCCTCTCAAATAAACCAATTCCATCTATGACAAGAATTTTAATAAGTCACCTCTCTATTAAGTTTCCTCTCTAATAAACCAAAAATTTGATACGGATTCTCTCTAATAAACCCCACCTCTAATAAACACTTCCCTTCCAAGCCATAATTTTAAATAAGCCACCTCTCTATTGAATCCCCTCTCTAATAAACCAATTCCATCTTAGACAAAAATTTTAATAAGCGACCTCTCTATTAAGTTCCCTCTCTAAACCAAAATTTTAAATAAGTCCCCTCTCCTTTAAGTCTCCTGCCTAATAATCCCTCCCCCATCTACTAAGCCAAAATTTTAAATAAGCCACCTGTCTATTAAACCCCCTTTCTAATAAACCCTCCCCTTCCGAGCAATAATTTAAATAAGCCGCATCTCTATCAAGTCTTATCTCTAATAAAACCTTTCCTTCTAAGCCAAAAGTTAAATAAACTCCCTTTCTTTTATAAAGGTTTGCATAAGTCCCCTCTCTTTTAAGCTCCCTCTTGAGTCACCAAAAGTAAATAACACCCCCACCCCCTCCCACTCACGCC
>REGM01000010.1:506429-539970 GCA_004194415.1 Aurelia aurita | reverse complement strand
TATCCAATAAAACCTTTCCTTCCAAGCCAAAAGTTAAAAAAACCCCCTTTCTTTTAAAAAGGTTTGCATAAGTCCCCCCTCTTTTAAGCCCCCCCTTGGTCCCAAAAGTAAATAACCCCCCCCCCCCCCCCTTGGAACTTAGAGCTTTTAGGGTATCAGTATGCAAATTTTCACTTTCTTCCTCGACAGTTCCGGCTGTACACCAACAGAAACCCCTATCAACTTTTCTGATGACACCATTGATGATGATGATTATGATGATGACATTAGCATAAGTGATGTCGAGGAAATCCCTACTCACACAGAGGCAGTCGTTTACGAAAAAGTAGGCAATGTCCGTCGCATCTCTGTCCGAGCAGCCAAAGATGATTCACTAGGTTGTAGTACATTATGCCTGCACGGACAAGGCCGGACATCCTGCACAATGTGTAATCGCCCATCTGGCAGATGTGGGAGAGAATTTAAAAGAAAACAAGATGACGATAAGAGAGAGAGACAAAGAACGAAGGGTGTGGGGGCAAAGAGGGTGACGTTTGGATGAAGCAGTAAGTTATTTTATTCTCTCCTTCATTCAAACTAGGCCACAGAAATACTCTAATATTTAATATCTACCAATTCAGATACTTGACAAGAAGCTCAGATAAGGGGAGAAGAGGTTCAGTGTCCCTGTAATTTCTGTAAAAATAAAATAAAAGGCTTCTTATCAAAGCAGGAAAAATCTCAGAGGTCAAGAAAAACGAGGAAGAAGTAACGAAGGACGCTACATTTTCCTGCTGCATTACGCAAGTAATTTTTCAGAACTTTTGTGGATAACGCTTCCACAAAGATGCAATAATCTAGTTTGTCATAACGGTTTGTACCGGGGGTTGTACTATCTATGAATTGGCAGCTAAGACTGGCCCTAGCTCTGAGCTGCATTTTTGTCTCATAAATAACTGAGACACAGCATTTAAGATCTACAACGGAGATTGCACAAAAAGTCTAAGTTTTTGGAGAACAGATAATACTTTGTGTAAAAAATCATTTTACCAACAAGGTATCACTATTAATTTCTATTTTCTTTCCTTAGGGGCAAGGCCAAGGTATGAGACGGACTAAGCTTTGAAGAGAAAGAGAGTACTGGAATTGTGTGGTGAATTTCAAATTTATGAAAGGAGTTTTTAGTACTCCCTCTTGGCCCTTGAAAACTGACATTGCGAACTTAAAATTGTAAATAGTCGCTTATTTTGATAGTATATTAAAAATATATTCTCGCAAAGCCCTCTGAAAGAAAAAAACGTATCTCCATGAAATCAAATTCAGGATTGGCTGCCCTGACAATGGATTTTCAAAAAGGTTTAGCGTCACACAAAATACTGAGGGACAATAAAGTCTCTAGCCTACTTGTGTCACAATGGACATTAGTCGTCTTGCACCTCTGAAGCTGGAATCTTGAGTGACTTAAAAGTTTACGAAGGCCTCGAGATGAAGTGTGATGATGAGGCAAATCGGCCTAGTGTCCCTCCCTCCTCACAAGTGCTAGAAATGTCCAAGGCTCCATTTATCTCTTCTTCTTGCAGTTGAAGTCATATGTTATGTAGTTACTCTCGTGCTGAAATCTCGACTGTCTTTTGCAGTTGGTAAAGTCTCGAGATGAAACATGATGACGAGGTTGCGCGTATCCTTCTCTTCCTGATGAGGACATGAGATGCTGGCTGCGACTTTGTCCCCTCTCAGTGGAGGAGATCACTTGCTCCGCACACTCGTTCTTGACTCTTGATGGACTTTACCAGCTGCATAGATGATACATGGTGACGAAACTACCAGGACGTATGACATCTTCTTGCTCATAGGGATGAGTAATGCTTCTAATGGCTTCACGTTAATACTGAGTTCATGTCATTTGGTTGCTTTCTTCATGCTGGAATCTTAAGTGGCTCGGGTTGGTACAGAGGATTCGAGATTTAGTGTGATAATGAGGCTATACATTTGCATGTTACAATTGACTTAAAAAGACCATATGCTGGCAAGAGTGATTCAGTTGATTCGTGTGACTAAAAAACCTTAGATATTGATTAGCTGGGCAAAAGATACTACTTTTTGGTTTCTGGAATAAGTATGATGATGTAGAATTTCGAAAATATGAATAATGTAAATTAATTGAATGAATTATAGATAAAATGTAAGTAAATTATCAACTTTTAAATATTAAAAAATCATGTGAGTATCTGGTTTGCAATATTTGTGTACTGCCTGACAGATTATTGTGAATGACTTGAACTTACATGAGTTAAAGCAAACAAAATTGCTAAAAAATATTTCGGTCTTTAGGCTATCAAGCAGGATTCGATTTATTCCAATCCATTCAGTACTCTAGGTGCTACGATTTTTAACACAACTAAACTTTTTGACGCATATCATACAGTATGCGATAACAGCCTTACAAAACAGGTCCGACAATTTACGCTCTTTTAAGTATTGAATTGAAATGATGTTGCTGTAGCTATTGAATAGCAGTTTTTTCGAGGGCTGATGTGGTGATCTTTTCAGGATAAATTTTGGTATGAAAAATCGATGTAATTTCTTTGATTTTTGAATGGAAATCTTCTTCGTTGGAACAGATACGGCGCAGACGTCTTAGTTGGGAGTACGGAATGAATTCTTTGCATTTGCTTGGGTGGGATGAATTGTAATCTAGGAAACTGTGTGCATCGGTGTCTTTATAATAAATTGAAGTTGCAATGGTGTCATTTTCAATCGTGAGTTGGATGTCAAGAAAGGGCAAGCTTTGTTGAACGCAAGATCCATCTCAACGAGCAACACGAAAATGACCCCGATAGCAACATCTCTAAAAACTTCAATTTACCCAACCACTCAACTGATGATGTGATGATTCTTGGCCTCCTTCTTGCACCCACAGACAGTATTAAAAGAAAGACTTTGGAGAAGCGAATAATTTTCAAACTTGGAACTCTTTCCCCTGCAGGACTGAACAAACAATTTAATTATTTAAAATGATATTCTTCCAGCCTACCCCTTCTCTTCCTTTTTCTTTCATGCTTACCTATCCTTTTATTCTTTCATTCGCGTCATATCGATTCCCTATCATTCGATCTTTATCTTTCGAATCTACTCTTCTTTCATCCTACATTCTACTAATCTTACTTCACTTGAAAATGGGTTATGCTCGAAACGTCGTACAAAATTAAACTCTGTTCAAAGTACAATTAGTTATACTATAATTGTTTTGTTTTAATGAATAAATAAGTTAACAAGAGAAGACATGAAATGAAGAGATGGAAAAACGATACATAAACAAGGGATTAAACAAATGAACGAAGAGATGAAAGAGTTAATGAATGCAATCAAACGATCAGTACTTGAAAGAAAGAAATAACGAAGAGCTGAATGAATACTAAGGGTGAACTATGATGATATCAAGTCGATCTATCTATATTCTCAACAGACCGCGATTCAGAGCAGCAATCCACGCGGATTTATTGCTAGCGTAAAGTCAAATTATGATTTGACTGTCCAAAGCCTAGAACCAGTGGATGGCAAATGTGCAATCCTTTCGCAGGCTAATGAAGCAAATGTTTCCCACCAGCAACAATTACCAAAAAGTATGGATCCACTCGGTGGTCACGTCATCCAGTCTTGACCACCTCGTAGATCCATACTTTGGATGATGTGCCAGCCGTTTCATATTCAGCAGCATTCAACCAGCCAGAAACAACTATGTCATTGCCAGTAATGGCATAGATGCCATTACTGGCAATGACATAGATGCTTCTGCCGAGGGGCAAATCACTTTAGGACTCTTGTACACCTCGTCCAAGAACCCTTAGGAATCGTTTGGAATCTTTGAGAATCTTCGCGAGTCTTGAGAATCTTCGGAATCTCCCGAAACTATTTGGAATCTTTGAGAATCTTAAAAAATCTTTGTAAAGTCTTGGAGAATCTTGAAAATTTGTCGAAAATTTCAGTGCTCGTAAAGCTCTGTCAACAATTTCTGTCCTAAAATGGTAAAACTTTCACCCCAATTGCCAAAATGCGCATGACGGAAAGTAGACCTAATTCCGTTGCCCTCCGCAGCCGCCATAATTTTATCATTTGGTTGTTATGGTTGCAGTTGCTAGCCTATGTGCATGCGCATGCGCATGCACTTTCTGCGTTGTTGTTACATATAACCAACTAAAATACATTTTTGAAAACAGAAAAACATCACAAAAAACGAAATTCAGAATATTTAAAAGTCATGTCGAAAGTATATTCACATACAATTGCGAATTATGGACTTTAACAAAAAAACATGAAGAGACCATTGATATGTTTCAAAGAAAACTGATAAGAAGAATTTTGAATCTGAATTGGCAAGATAAAGTCAGCAACGATAAACTCTATAAAAGGACAAATTCAACTCCATGGAGCCAAACTGTAAAGCAAAGAAGATTGACATGGTATGGTCACCTATTAAGACTACCAGAAGACACATCGGCAAGAAAGTCACTGAAGGAAGCAAAAAATCCCTGTAAAAAGCCAAGAGGTGGACAAAAATTAACATGGCTCAAGCAAATAGAAAAAGATCTGGAAAAAGTTGAATTTAAGACTGCAGTAAAAAA
Organism: Aurelia aurita; assembly: GCA_004194415.1. NCBI lineage: Eukaryota > Metazoa > Cnidaria > Scyphozoa > Semaeostomeae > Ulmaridae > Aurelia > Aurelia aurita. Next base: position 535,369 of record REGM01000010.1, on the reverse strand, counting down.
CAGAGATGGTAGTTTCAACACTGTGGAAGTAAAAGAACATGAACAGATGGCACAAAATAGACATGTTTGGAGACTAATAGTAGACCGCGCAATGTCTTTATAGACGGAAAGCGTAATTGATGATGATGATGATGCAACCCTTGGCACATGGAAATTGCTGCTCGCTGCTTTGTTGACTTAATTTTGTTGTTCGTTTTATTGCTACTCTGTAGAACATTCCCCTTTGCATAAAGGTGGTTGAAGGGATCACGATCACGAATCACAGGTAGAATTCATCAATATCGCATTTCAAGTTTGAAAAAGAAGGTTTATTCTTCATAGTTAGGTTTGACACTTTAGTTGTATATATTTATTGTAAGTAATTCTTAGATGTTTTTAACCCGTATATTTTGTAAGTTTTTATGTGGAGGGCCTCTTGAAAATCAGCCATTAGGCTGAAGGGTCTCCCTCCTTAATAAATTGAAATATGAAATATGAAAATAAAATATGAAGGTCCGTCCATGTTTCTTGGAAGCTGACCTGCAACGCGCAGCAAAAGTTCCTGGTCAACCGTAATTTCAACCCTTCTTTTTCGTTGCTTTTGGCCATTTTGCCTTGACACTGGAAGTTTTGTTTCTATTAAAATTCACCCAACACCAACAAAATATTTTTGTTCCTGATCGTAAATCACGTGTCACGTAAAACTAAGGGTGTAAGGACACCTATCATGTAATTAATAAATAAAGATTTCCTTACCTTGTTTTGATTGTTGTTGTCTCCTTTGTTTTGTCTCTCCAAGCCTTGGTTTATGAGCAACATTTCAACCGACCTTGGCCTAAACTAGGCCAATCACTTTTTCGAGCCTAACCCCCTTGTAATTCCTGTGTGTATGTGCGCCTTTGCAGAAGAAAAGTTTTAACCCTATTCCAACTGGGCTCTTTTGATTCACTCCTCACTTGGAGGAGGGCCATAATGCCCCCCGAATTATTTCCGAAACCAATAGAGTTATGAAGTTGTAACTTGGTACATGGTATTACCAACCTATCGTGCTTCTAATTGAATGATTACATTTTAATTAGTCACGTGACCTGTTGCTAGGCAACTTGTTATCTTGATGCCAGTCTGTAATAAGGTTATGTATGGGAACTAAAATAATATCCTATATTTCCATGAAAACGAAGTTTATTGTCATAAATGATTAAAATTATATTATAACATTATATTTTCTCGCAAAGGACTATATCAATTTTTATTTTTTTACATATCTATTCGAACAATGACGTCATAAACTTATATGACGTCATAGCTCTAAAACACTACAAATGTAAATAGAAATCACCAAACTATACATCAGATGAAAGGTCTTGGCAAGAGGAATCCAATGAGACTAATTATAACAAAATCGAACAAGGATTTACCAAACTAGAAGCAATTTAGTGTTTTCCTTTGTGACCGCTCTCCAAATAAGGGCATTTACTGGTCATTTGACACATCTAATTAATACAAAATTTATAGAATCTTGTAGAACATTAAATTTTAGGAAAAGTCAGTTAGTACCAGCGTCCTAACTGTAATGGTTGAAGCACTGTGTATCAATGTTTGGTTGGGAGGGGCCATAATGGCCCCCCCAGGTGAAATAGGGTTAAACCGCAAGCCAGAAAAGCAAATGTATCACAAATTCAACGAAAGAGCTTAGCGAGAGTTTGCGGTGATTGCTCTCCCATAAGTTTTCTTTCTGGCTTGCGGTTTAAAACCTTTTCTTCTGCGAAGGCGCACATACACACTTAAAAGTGGCCTCACTATTAAGTTCCCTCTCTAATAAACTAATCACTTCTAAGATAAAGGTTTGCATAAGCCCCCTCTCTTTTAAGCTCCCTCTTGAGTCACCGAAAGTAAATAAACCCCCCCCCCCCGGGGCTTAGAGCTTTTAGGGTATCAGTATGCAAATTTTCACTTTCTTCCTCGACAGTTCTCGCTGTACACCAAGAGAAACCCCTAACAACTTTTCTGATGACACAATTGATGATGATGATTATGATGATGACACTAGCATCGATGATGATGAGGAAATCCCTGCTCAGACCGAGGCAGTCGTTTACGAAAAAGAAGGCAATGTCTGTCGTATCTCTGTCCGAGCGGCTAATGATGAATCACTAGGTTGTGGTACATTATGCCTGCATGGACAAGACCGGACATCCTGCACAATGTGTAATCGACCAACTGGCAGATGTTGAAGAGAATTTAAAAGAAAACAAGATGACGATAAGAGAGAGAGACAAAGAACGAAGGGTGTGGGGGCAAAGAGGGTGACGTTTGGATGAAGCAGTAAGTTATTTTATTCTCTCCTTCATTCAAACTAGGCCACAGAAATACTCTAATATTAACATCTACCAATTCAGATACTTGACAAGAAGCTCAGATAAGGGGAGAAGAGGCTCAGTGTCCCTGTAATTTCTGTGAAAATAAATACTGGCTTCCATCTATTGATATCCACTTCGAATAGTGTACATTGCTATATAACGATGTTTATGCTTCATTTCAATCATTTAGGGAGGGTCACCCTTCAGCAAAGGCTGGTTTTCAAGGGGCCCTCCATCTATAAATACAATACTACAAAGCTACAAGGATAAATACTTAAATACTTCATCAGAAAAAGAAATTAAATATGTAATTATTAAATCAAAGAAATTAAAGCTAATAAGTACAGTATATACAATATATACAGTCTATTCACATATTTTTTTGAATTTGTACAGGGAGGGAGCCAATTTGGCATCTGCAGCAAGGCTGTTCCATATCTTAGCCCCTCGGAAGGAAAAGGCTTTTTGTCCTTGAGCAGTGTTTTTCATAGGCAACCTAACATCAGTATTTGTGTTGCGGAGGTTGTGGGAAAAACATACACTATTTTTATTGAAGAGATCACACATGTATTTTGGGGCAAGATTTTTCAAAGACTTGAAAGTTACAATCTTTGACTGTGTGCTAATCAACTGATCTATGGTTTTCCACCCCAAATTTTCAAGCATAGGCTTGATAGCAGCATCAAATCTACTATTTGTAACAATCCTAGCTGCCCTGTTCTGGAGCTTCTGCAGATGCTGAATTTCTGCAGCACTACAGCAGCCCCAAACAGAGCAGCAATATTGAAAATGGGGTTCAACAATGCTAGTATAGAGAGTCTTCACAGTTGCAATTGGAAGGTATCTTTTTGAATATTTCAAAAACCCAACAGCACGAGAGACTTTAGCAGAAACTGCCCTTATGTGACCTTTCCAATTAAGTTTGTCATCTATTTGAACACCTAAGTACTTTGCCTCGTGGCGTCTTTCAATTTCCTTTTCTTTTATCTTAGGCTCAAATTTTATGTTTGAGAGAGTAAGAGACTTGTGTTTTTGCTGAGAGGCAATTAGCATTGAATGGGTTTTGGCTACATTTAAGGACAATTTGTTGCCCATAAGCCATTCATCTAACTTTTTGAGGTCCTTGTTAATTGTATTGTTTAACTGAGATATGTCCTTGGAACAGAGGTAAAGACTGGTATCATCAGCATACATGGATGTTTTTGCGTTCTTAATTGCTAGAGAAAGGTCATTGATGTAGACTAAGAAAAGCAGAGGGCCAAGACAAGAACCTTGCGGCACTCCAATCTCAATTTCCTCAATTTTAGAATCAAATCCATTTACTCGTGAAAACTGTTTCCTATTAGACAGGTAGGATTTGAACCATGCAAGCTCTCTGTTTTGAACTCCATAAAGGTGGAGTTTTTTGCAGAGAATTTCATGATCCACAGTATCAAAAGCTTTTTTCAGATCTATGAAGATCAATCCAGTCACCTGGCCTGTGTCTAACCCCTTGTACCAGTCATCCGTACATTTAAGCAAAGATGTAACAGTTGAATGGAGGGCTCTGAAACCAGACTGGTCTGGTGACAGAAATCCATTATCATCCAGGTACTGGTACAACTGGTCAAAGACAAGCTTTTCAAAAAGTCTTGATATGACGGGCAGCACAGAAATTGGACGATAGTTTGATTTTTTACACCGCTCTCCCTCTTTAAAGATTGGTGTTACTCTAGCGATTTTCCATGAATCAGGAAACATGCTTGTCTCAATAGAAATATTGAACAGGTGTGTAAGGGACCTTGAAATAAAGGGTAGTGCAAGCTTGAGGAAATAGCTTGAGATATTATCATGACCAAAGCTTTTTGCGGTCTTGATCTTTCCAATTGCATCTCCCAATTTCTCCTCATTAATTGCTCCAAATCTAAAGGTTTTACCCTCTTTGTTGATTTTGTATTCCCCTGAAATGAGCGGATTTGGTGTTTCTTTAATGTTTTTGGCCAGATCCTTGCCTATAGAGCAGAAAAATTTGTTCATGGTCTCTGCAATCTCTTGTTTATCAACAATGTTATTGTTGTTACAGCCTTTCAAACTTTCAATGTTGGTTGTTTTTGAACGTTTGTTAAGGAGCTGATTGATAGTTTTCCAGGATTCTTTCATGTTACCCTGTTGCAAAGTTATTTTTTCAGAGAAGTATTGCCTTTTGAGTGTCTGGTTAAGACTATTAACCCTGTTTCTAACTTGTTTGTAAGAGGCCATCAAAATCTGTGAATTGCATTTCACAGCAGCTTTTTTAAGCCTGTCCCTTATCCGGATCAAACCCTTTAAGTTGGCATTGACCCATGGGCAATACCTCTCTGAAACCCTAATTTGCCTTAGAGGAGCATGCTTCTCAATGATGGAAGAGAAAAGCGATGACCAGTTGTTAGCAAGCACATTTATGTCATCAGAATGACCGAGTGCTTGTTCCCAATCTATGCTAGCAACATCATTTAAAAAGGCTTCTTCAGAAAAATTTTTCATGATTCTTGTCTTAACATTTTTGTGATCTTTTTTTAAGTGGCCATTGAATTTCCGAACACAGTAGACCATATAGTGGTCACTCATGGTAGCTTTGTATACTCCAGATTTTAGGACATTTCTTGGCGATGTTGTTGCTATATGGTCAATAGTAGTTGATGTATCCAGAGTGACCCTAGTTGGCTCCCTAATAAGCTGCTCTAGACCAAACAGGTCATAGAGGTTGCATATATGTTTTGAATTGTTATCTCTTAAATGGCCACCAGGACCATTAGAGAGATCACAATTGGTATCACCAAGAAGAATTATTTCTTTTCCTTCCTTATCCAAATAGGCCAGATTTGCCTCCAGCTTCTTAAAGGAGTCAACAGGATCACTCGGGGGTCGATACCAAGCAACCAATAGATAAGACTTACTCTTAGGTGGCTGAATTTCCACACAAATAAGTTCAAGATCCTTAACAGGCAGATCATCTCGCGGTGTATGCTTTAGAGAATCTCTTATATACAAGGCTACTCCTCCACCATTGGCTGTTCTATCCAGTCTTGTTTGCTGGTAACCCTCAATTTTTGTAAGCTCCTTGGGGTAGGAAGATGGCAATTTAGTCTCATTTAGAGCAAGAATGTGAATCCCATTATCAAAAATTAAANATCCTTGAGATTCACTCAAAAACGCAATAAAATTGGTAACTAGGGGGGGGGGGGAGGTTGAGCAGATCTGTCAAGAGATGGTCCTTGAGATCTTGAAAAGCAAGGATACGATGGTTGGGTAAAGGCTTGGTACGGTTAGAAGGTTTTAGGTTTCCAAGCCTGCTGGAACGATATTGGGAGAGGCGTTCTGAGACAAACTAGAAGGCGTGTCCTCAAAAATTTTCCTGGTGGCTTCGCCCCCAGACATTTCAATACCCCCAGTTATCTTAGCTTGGACACACCGCTGGCTAGAGGAATCCCTATTTGCCACTACTCTCAAAACAATCTCGGGAAAGTGATTTGAAGAGCCTGTACCCCAACCACCATAAATAATTCAAATTACAGCAACAATTCCTGTGACAACAGCATCTTGCAAAAGATGCCATTGACCGACTGGACAATCTGATTCTGATAAGTAATGAAATTAGACATTTCCTCGAATGCTACCAGCACTGAATCGTTTCGTAGTAAAGCTAAGAAGGGTAATTTTGTAATTCGTACTTGATATGCTGATTTTTTATAAAATAAGTTGATTGTTTATATAATACTTGATATGCTGACTGTTTTTTGTTGAATATAAAATTACTTCTAAAGATCTCTCTTCGTTCCTTGGATTGATTTGCAATGACGGGTATCAATTTTCTATGCACTTTACAAAACGTTCCACCCATTTTGTATTAATAGAGGCCACGTTTATGAAACAAAATATAACTAAAAGGGCGTAGCCCTCATTCTCCGAGCGTCTGAAGGGCGTGGCCCCAAAAAAATCCTCTTTGCAAAGCAAAATTCTCTTCACATAAAGGGAATCAGCCCTCTTTCACAAATCTGTTGTTTGCACAAAACAAATTTCATGACGAAAATCCATGCAGAAAGTTCGTATCTAGTGAGGTGTGGTAAAGCAAGAAAAGAGTTTTGTCTGCTTTGAACCAAACTCTAAAAATGTGTCTTGTTCTTAATTCCAAAGCAAATTTTTACCTGAGGAGCTAACACGAGGCTACAACATTAAAACTCAATTGTGAGATGATTTAGAGTCACTTGTCACTTTGTGATTGGGTACCCACATATAGTCTTGGAAAATTGACACAATAAAAAATTTAAAATCAAAGTTTCACACTGATATCATTAAAAATTAACAAGAAAACTGTCAGTTAGTGAAATTCAAGTGAAGAAGCCTATGAAAAAATTGCTGAGTGAAAATAAAGTATCATACATTATCTTGAAACAATTGCTGGCCTTTCTGAAACAAACATAACTGCAGGCTTTCAAGTACAAGTAGAACAACAGAACCAGATAATTTGGCAAGTTAAATATAGGTCCTTTGTGATGCAGGCTAGTTCATTTTCATCAACTTGCTTCTCCTGTCCTTTTCTGCACATATTATATGTAGGCCTATGACTGATATTTGTGTGTTCTTTCAATTTTTTTGCTCAGACATGCTCAAACCATAAAACTGCTGCAAACTCCATCATTCCTTGAAATCAGCTTCCGTTGAACAGTAAACTCTCTGACAGTTTATTTGTAATGTCCTTCTCGATTCTCCATCTTGTTCCATCTTCCATATTTGATGATGTAATTCCATCTCGGCCTGCGTTTTACTCCATCTTTAACAAGTTAAGTAGCAGTGCATCAGTGAAACTGTTCTGAAATACAACGACAAAAAGTGCGTGTTGCTTTTGACTGGAGCTTTTCTTGCTTCATCACTTCAGCTCAATGCGACAAAGCACTACTACGCATGCGCTTCTATTCTAGCACGGGAGACGCTTAAATTTCCCTGGACTTACCCTAACTCATCTCCCCAACAATGACGCTTATGTGGATACCAGCCATCAAGCAAACGCATGTCAGATTTACCAAAGAATATATTTTTCTTTGGATCTCACTTCAGGCGGATAGTACCTTTCTTTTTCGTGGATCTCATCCCCTCACCAAGGTGGCCCACCTTATACATAAACGCAAAACTACATTTACAAAGGACAGTAAAGAACACACATATCTCACTTTATTGAGCCAGCCCAACTCATACAAGCAGGTTGAGTAAAGATTTGCTAACAATACGCTAACAATAACAAATAAAGATTTGCTAACAGGTTGAATAAAGATTTGCTAACAACATATCCAGAGTTTTGATTCCAATTTGATAAAGCAAAGGAAAAGAAAATTTTGACCTCTTTTCCCGTGATCTACGATTTCCAACGCCTATGGCTGTCTTGGAAATTTACGACTTACCTTTTACTACTATGAAAACAAAATCGACTCTCCTCTATTTAGTTTCATGTGTCTGGAGTAGTCTACCTTGGTCTCATTTTCACAAAGAGACTAGGGAAGGGCCTATTCTGCTCCAGAACTATCACAAAGTTATATAAGGCTATCTTATTCCTTAGGGAATAAGAGCATGCTCGCTTGGGACTTTCTTTCAGCCTGAAATCATGCAGTTCTTAGCATCCTCAAATTCTATCAGGGATTTTAGGCCTACCTGGAGGTGTTCTAACATGAAACTTTCTCTTAAAATCGTTTTTACTTTGGGATACGCACTACTGATTTAACCAGCTAAATCTTACTATCTAATTTGATATAATATCTACACAAATTTTCAATTTGAAAATTCAATAAAAAGCCGACCGGTACAGGAAAAATTTACACAAAGCCTTTTTTACTCAAGCGTTACATGAAATTTTAATATGAGCAAACAATTAAATTGATCAGTGAGCGAATCAGTAAGAACAGTCCATCCTTAATTAGTAGATCAATATGAGACAAGTTTGCCTTTCTGGATCTACAGCTTGTGGCTATTTCTTTCACGATTTGATCTTTGCATGAACTTAGATCAGGTCATTCGTTTTTCATTACACTTGAAACTTTTCTGGAGAAAGTTTAGACAGCTATAGAAAGAAGACAGTACCATTCAAGTGTGTTAAAGGTATGATTTTGAAAACACTCTTCGTGATAAATATTACTCAGTTTAATCAGTGAGAACCTATTTTAAACTCTATTCTTCTGACAATAGGTTTAAATACGTGTCAGATGGAATAGACTGCTGGATAATCGTTGTATAGTCTAATTTTGGCATAACATTAAATTTCTGATACCTACTACGTTTTATGCTCGTAGATGTGTATAAATGTCAAACCTTCAATCCTTCGCAAAAATTTTGAGATTGCATGCCCCTCCACCTCAGTCAATGTTGTTTGGTATGATTATGATGTGACTGGATGTAGATTTGTGTTGGAAATCTTGCTTAGAATCATAACATTGACTGAGGGTGGGAGAGGATGTTACAGTGGCATGAAAAAATTATTTTTCTGCAGTAGAGACAAGGCAGTACTAAAATGTTGGGATTTTATTTGTTGGTCTCAATATATTTTGTGAAGGATTATTGTGTCCTTCTGATTATAGAATCGCAGGTTTTTATTCGTTTATTGTAATAAAGTTTTCATTTTCTACTTAGTACAAAAAATATCTGTTTCAAATTAAGGACATTATTCACAAATGGATTAGAAAGTATTGGAATAGATGAACTTATAAAACTAAGGAAGCATACTGGGCAGGAACGTTGAGATCATCATCACCATTATCATTCTTTAAAGTTGGTGTAACATAGTTCTAAGAAACTAATTAATACCAACTAATTATAATACAGTATACAAAGATATAGGTAGAAAATTATACAATATTTACAAGCTACATGAACAGGCTACTTTCAGATTCTACAATTACATTTTTCACCCTTCCAGGCTTTTATCTTTCTTTTAAAGCTTGCAACTGTTGGTAGCTCCTTTATTTCATCCACATTAGGCTTCCTCTGAATGAGAGCGACTCCATGCCAAATTTTGTCGTTCTCGTGACCGGTAACTTACAGAGATGCTTAGTTCTGAGATCATATTGGACCTCTTTCCTTTCATGAAGGTGCCAAATGTATGATGGATTTAGATGGCTCATTGACTTATACATTTCTAGCGTCCATTTTTGGAGATTTTTAATATGGATCGTTACGGTGTCACTTTTCTCCAGAAGTGTATCAAAGGAAGAGTCGTAATCATTGCGGAGCGTTCTCAACGCACGCTTGTGAGTTCGGTTTATCTTAAGGGGGGGGGGGGGGGTAGGTGAGTAAAAGGTCCGAGGCCCATAAAAATCTTCATAACATGAAAATTTGTCATTACTATAAATTTAGTCATCTCGCAAGTGTAAGAGTCCAATTCTCTGAATCATATAACGCAGTTTAATCTTGAATTGTTTGCTTAGCTCTCAGAATATTATGTGCCTTGCCTGTGACAGCTGTATTTGCAGGGCGCTCCTTCAGCAAGCTTAGCTGGTCAAAAACTTAATGTGAAGTACAATAACTCAGGGCAGGCTGACAGATCTCGCAAGAACCGTTGAATTTAAGGACATTATACATGACTTTGCAACCATGAAAGCCAGTAAAGTATTGTTGTGAGTGTTGCAAACCAGTCGCATTGATATTTTTACTTTACTAACACAAAACGATGTCCTTGATTCATCAATACCATTAGGGGCGTTTCCCTCATTTTCCGAGAGTCTGGAGGGCGTGGTCCATGAAAATTTTCCCGGGGGATTCGCCCCCTAACCTCCGCTAGGACCCAATCCCATAAATCACTCTAGGGCCAGAGCTGGCTCTCGACGACCCTGATACCTGGTGAGTAAAAAAAATGTACAACATTTAAACAACTACTGTTTCTTGAATATCAAAGAGATATTATTGGCAAATCTTGTGTTTATTAGCCGATATATTTAATTAGATATGAAGATTTAACTGGCTTAGATATCTGTCTCTTCTTTCCGGAGTTAAAGGAAATTTTCTCGAGCAGCCTCCTTCGAAAAGTCTCAAAAATGCTAAAAATGTTTAGGCGTTGCAATATCTATAAAATTATGTTACTTCTTGATATAATTTCACAAAAGTCAGTTTGAAGATTGGTAATGCAACTAATTTTTTGTCACTCGGTAGATTAAACTATTTACAAAAATAGAAATACAGCTATATGAAAAGAAATATAAGTATACTGAATGCTCAATAAGAAATTTGTAATCTTTTTCAAAGAAACGACTCAGAAGCATTCTCTTTCTAGGCTCAAAGATGACATCTGTCAGACTAATGGTATCATTATGCATCGCCGCCATGAGCATAGAGATGACAATTTCAATGCCAGTTGCAGAAGGACAGACAGATGAAATGAAAGAATCCCAAGAAAATTCTACTCCAGATGATGTAAGATCTATTATTCCAAAGCAACGAGATCGCATCGTTATGTGCATTAGATGGGATAAGGAAGGCCGTTGCATGTATGCAAAAATGGTTGGGGGATTGCCACCGATGGATGATCAAATGGAATCAGCATCAGGATCAGGATCGGGAGATACCATGATATTTCATGATTTTACAAATCTCTGGCGCTGCATTAAATACGACAAGAAAGGTCGATGTGTGCAATATGCCAGTTTTGGTCCTTTTGGAGGTTAGAATGAATGAAATATCATATATCCTAAAGAACACTATAATGAAATACTTTAGTTGTTCAGCATTTAACATCATTTAATATTATTACCGGGTGAGTAAAAACTCTTGCAACCTTTTGGAAATATCACAAAAATTTGATAATTTTACTGTTCTTTAAGTTGTTTTCTGTATTTGTGTCAAGGAACAAACAGATGTATTAATAGTTATTCGTTATTTTGTTCTCCCGGGAGAGAGATAATAGAATTATGGCATGAAAAAACTTATTTTGAGCAGTAGTTTTTCCTAACACATGGTATTTTAGCCAGAAATCTATATTTTGTCATATGAAAGTTCGAGTCTTACACGACATAAGAGCATTACCAAGGACATAGAAAACCAATTTAAGATGTAGTGCAGAATTAAAATTTGATTTTTATAATCATCGCTATTAATATCACAAATTCGTATTGGGTTATTTTCAATTTAATTATCATTAATGAATTCCATTAATGAATCGCTTCTGATTTTGGAGTATGCTTCGAAACCGGATAGCTTCTAAAAGCACAAATTTCCACAAATTGAAAGTCATTTCAATACTTTGTAATAAGTCAAACAAAATAATTTGATTCTCGAAATAAATGCACATAAATAAATTTTTGTAATCGGTAATATAATCAAACTGTAACGATTTTTTCAAAAGGTGTAAGCTCTTTTTAACTCACCCGGTGTATGGTTCTTTAAAGCATGCAAATAAGAATTTTATGTACTTTACCTGTTAAGTAGGAAAGGACAGGTTTGAATGAGTGTGTCATTTAAAGTAGACAGAAATATTCTAATATGACAAGACAGTGCTAGCAATTTCTGGTTTTCATGGCTCCATTCTGCCTATCTTCCTCTTTTTGTTGCTTTGCCCTTCATTTGACATTCTACGATGAGATCTTCTCGCTGGAGCCTCGATATTATTACGACCAATTGTCCAAATTAACAGCCTTCCAAGTAAAGTTCTAATACAGCTTTCATTGTATGGAGATAAAGACCTTTCCAACGACGTTAATAAAAATATACTCTAACTGACTCTACATTTCATCAAAAAAACTGGTCGCTTTGATTGAGATAATTTCAAACTTTTGCTTTGCGCCACACTGCCACTAAGTCCTTAGTTGTTGTTGTTGTTTTATTGTAAGTATGTTTCACATTTGATGTAAGACATATATAGTGTGAATGACAATTCATCCAATTCATCCACACTAAATTCAAATATTCAAATAGATAACATCATTGTGAAATAGGAACTCTGATCTGATAGCCTGGGCACAGTGTCTTAAGTAGTTGGCACTCTGGAGGCGAAGCAGTAGCGGCGGCAGTTGTCGTCGTTGTTGTTCTCTCAGCCGGAGTTTCTGCTTATTCAGCATTATCTCCTATGATGGCCTGACCTCCAATAGGAAACAGGTTATTGTATTGATAAATATTTAATCGTTCATAAGTAGCTCTTTGTAATTGTATATTTAGTTGAAATTCAGTTTCATGTTCTTTGTATAATGGCCATGGGGTAGTCATTGTCTTTTGCTCTCCGTGGTATCGTCCTTGTAGTATTGTAAAGTTGTTCATATGTAGTGGCTTAAAGTCATTTGTTTGTTTTTTATTTTTAATTGAATAGAAAAAGAACTGCCTGCGTTGAAATTTTTGCAGATAAAGTTTTCCTACGTTGAATAACTAAAGTGGGATTGTAGCCAAAATGGATAGCATTAGATGGGCCAAGAAGTTAACGGAATGGACAGCGTGAGGCAGAAAAAAGGAAGACATGGAAACCAAAAAAGTGATAGCAATGTGAGATTGAAAAGAATCTGGGAATCATATGAAAGAGAACAGCAAGAGATAGGTAGCACTGGGAGAATTTTGGAGGCTATTTGCCTGCAGTGGCATACTCAAATTATCATAAGGATCAGCGAAAAATCTCTCCCCCCCCCCCCATCACCCGGTTAAAATAGGGTTAATAGCAGGGACTTTGACAGAAATTTAATCTTTCGGAACCAGGCAATAATTTTCTTTTCTCTACATTTCATTCTCTACACTGCTCTGTACATTTCAAAGGTCTATTTTGACATAATGCATCGCCGCGTTATCTGGGGTAGCATACCGATGGTCTAGCTCCAAACATCAAACACTTTTCTGAAATTCATGATCCATATTTTTGTGTTGTATGGGTGTGTAGTATTGTCCTGGGTGTATATATTTTTTTCTTTTCTTTACATTTACATAACCTTCTTTGAGAAGTTGTCAATTAAACTTGTAACATCAAGCCGGATGACTGTGATCACTCAGAGGGTGGTAAAGGGGGTCAAGATCACGAATCACGGGGAATTTTTTTTGCTTTTCAGGTTTCACGTTTCACGTAAATAAATACTAGCCTTTCACGTTTCACGAGAAAAAAATATAGCCGATCTCGTTTCACGAAATACTTTTTACCACCCTCTTTCACGTTTCACGAGAAAAAAATATAGCCGATCACGTTTCACGAAATACCCTTTACCACCCTCCACTCAGTCCTTTGAAATTTTAATATTGTCTGTATCAAATATCAAACCAGCTGCAACTTGGGGGCCATTGGCTAAAAAATCCCAAACTGGTAATACAGGGGTTCATTTGATTGCTTGTTTGCACACCAGCAATTAAAGATAAACTGCGGATGACAGATTAAAACTTGTAAATTTTTCTGAAAAAGGGATCCAAATAAACATGAAATTTATACAGATGTCCTTGCATTTATAGCTAAAAATCATATGGATATTGAATGAAGATTGCTAGAGTGCTCATATCCTAACTTTATAACTAGCACCGTCGAGAGAGAGTAGGGGGGTAAAGGGTCCGTGGCCCGTACAAATTTTGGACCATGCAAACCTATTATTGCTATTCCCACTGGCTGAAACGCCCTCGTTTTCAAAATAGGCCACGATCTAGATATTCTCTGGGGTCCTACGTCCTACATGGCCTAGGATGCCTCTTTGCATGCCTTCACAGGTCCCGGGGGACAAGGAGGCATATTTAAGCTCTAGGGGGCACTTGAATTCTGCCCTTTCAAGCAACAAGACGTTTATCCAGGTTTTTCGACCCACCCTCCTCCCTCAGCGATGATTGGCAATCGAATAACACCAAACCGCTATTCAAATCAGCGATTCCCTCGCACTCTCCCTATCTTAACCTAATTTGAATAGCGGGGCGGCAAAGGCAGTGAGAATAGGTTACTATAATATTTACGTGAAGTATGAGGACTCAGGACATACTGACAGATTTCGCAGTGTTGAGCATCGAGAGAGAAATTGCAAGAACCGTTAACTTTAAGGACATTATACATGGATGACTTTGCAAAGATGAAGGCCGGTAAAATATTGTTTTGAGTGTTACAAACGTAGTATTGATAGTTTTATTTTACTGTCACAAAAAGGTGTCCTTGATTCATAAATACAATTTTTTGCATAAACGTGACATGGAACGTTTAAGCAATTTGTTTTAATTATTCTTCCTAAAAAGGGCGTTTCCCCCATTTTCGAGGAGTTTGAAGAGCGTGGTCACAAAAATTTTCTTGGGGCTTTGCCCCCAAATCCCCTTGAGGCCCCTTTCTGTAAATCACTCCAGGCCCCGAGCTGGCTATCGACGGCCCTGTTTATAACTACCTATCTCAAAAAATGATCTTCAACACAGGAATTCCCATTGAGTTTTGATTTACTGATCAAAGTCACCCCAGTTGCGGGGTTGCTTTAATCACTTGTTCATAGCTGCTGAAGAAGTGGAAAATAGCACCAAACTATTGTTTCCTTTTTGCATATCACACTTCTCATACACAATGCTGACATTACTTTTATTAAAATTTTGTCATTTCTAATCGGAATTATATAGACAAATATCCAAAATTGATCAACCTCCATTTGACTGTAGAAGAAGGAGAAGTCGTCATTTCAATTAAGAAGAAAGCTAGTTTTGGTTTTCAAACAATAAATATCGTTGTAAAATTTGACAATAGCAGAATAAAGGAGAAAGATCATGAAAAATTGGCAACAACTTCGAGGACCCTTAGTTTCTTAAATTTGCCAAATTTTAACTACAATTGACTCAACAGAAAATTGCATATCTCAGCTCTCAAATAATACATAAATGGTTCATATATATCAAACATTTTCTGATTTATTCATATTTTAAACATCAGAAACTTTCTTGGGACACCATGTATCTTGATTTCATGTAAGAAAGTAAGAAAAGAAAGCTAATGTGAAACTATAAATCAAGAATCATTACGAGTTCTTCTACAGCCTATGGCTCAAAACACAGACTTTCGAGCTATTTTTACAAAGTTTCTTGTATAATTTGGCATCATTGTTATTATTGCAAGAAAAAAGTTGGTCTTTGATACGGCTGAAAAGGAGGAATTTAAAGATAAGTTCAAAACCAGATTTTGCAGATATTTTAAACGTCGAATCTTTTTTCTGAAACACCCAGTACTTATGTCTCGTTCAATTCCTACCCTGACCACCCCCCCCCCCCCCCCACACCCCCCCAATTTGCGCCCCTGATGAGGATAGCNTTCCTACCCTGCCCCCCCCCCCCCCCCGTGAAACCCCCGGGCATTTGCACAAAAAATATTCCCCGCCCCGGGCATTTGACAGCAAATTTTTCCCCGGCCCCGGGGCATTTGACAACACCCGGGATCTATAGAGCTTTATGGAAATATTGTGGAGGAGCATGAAATTTTCGTTACCACAGTTTCAACTTTCATAAGCACAGTTGCACTTGTGAGGTTTCGCTTTTTATGGAAAAAACACTTGTAACAAGAGAACATGTGGTTTTGGAACGTTCGACGTTCAATTAAATTCTTATTGTTTCTGTTGTTCCGGAAAACAAAAGACAAGTGTCTTGTCTTCGCCTGATTGCATACAAATAGCTAAAGCCACGGCTATCGTTACATAATTGTTACATTATTTATTTCTGAGTATGAATCTTCTATTGCGTCGCTTGAATCAGCAATATTATATTTATTTCATTCATTTCATTTTAAATTCTTTATGCAGGGTGAAAACATTCAGTTCTGTTTTACAATGTGCCCTGTTAAAAATAACTGAAGAAAAAACTAAATTTCTATTACTACTTCTTAATACATTGTTGGAAAATTACAGAAGAAACCTATTTTTCAAAATTAATCATAACGGAAAACAAAAATATGAAGTCTTCGAAAGAAATGATCTTTCATGTTCTCCAACATATCAAGTTTTAAACAATGAATAATATCTCTGACTAAAACTTTTTTTGGATTCCAATGAAAAAGTTTAAAGAAAAATCCCGGCCGCAGGGCATTTGACAGCAAAATTTGCCCAGCCCCCGTGTATTTGCGCACAAAAATTTTTTGAACCCCGGGCAGCCCGGGGGGGGATGGTCAGGGTAGGAATTGAACGAGACATTATGTCAGCAACAAGCATAAAAACCCATTTTAAACCTGCATGCCTTTAATCGTGCTACAAAATAATAAATTAATTACTTCTGACCTTCCATGGCACGAGCACAACATGTGGCTATTGATTTTAGTTATGAGATCACATGACTACACATATTGGTTTGGTTAATAATAGTACCATAAGCATCTTTGTTAAAGAAATCAAAAGTTCATTGGAAAACGAAGGTATGTTTTTATTCTGTGTTCTTCAATTGCTTTAAAATTGAGGCAGGGTTGAGCAAATCAGTTTTTCACGGTTGTAAACTTGATGTTGACTTTGTTCAAGATTGTGTTTTATTTTTAATTTCAACTTGGAAGCATTAAAACTAATTAACTTGCGAAGAAGTCAAATAAAAGTTAGGATATTTCTGAGCCTTGAAGTTATGTGACCATCGGGTCGCAATTAATTGAAGTTTGTAGTGTACCTGAATCCAAATATAGATTGAAAAAGGTAATTTTACAAACATGTTTCTCCTCTTGTAGTAAAGTAAGTAAGTAAGTAAGGAAGTAAGTTAGTAAGTAAGTAATTATTCGCAAAGAACTTTGACGAGAAACATACGAAGCTCAATATCGTAAAAAAAAGGGATCTTAACATTATGAAGTGTTATTAAGGCCAAAATTAAAATATAAATGTTAAAAGACATTTTGACATCGAAACATACAAACTGACATTCAAACATGCAATTTGACAAGACAATCTCCTGTATAAAAGGCAATTTAACATCTAAAACACAATTTGAAATGCCAATGCGATATGCCAATACGATATCCCAATACGATATGCCAATGCGATATGCCAATACGATATGCCAAAAAGATATGCCGATTAAAGATGCCAATTCTATCGCCGAACCAGAATTTCAAATGATGAGCCTCCATTCTATAACCAGTGGTCTGACATTTGCGGATGTAGGTTTTGGCCATAGCTTTGGCCATCACTTAGGGGTTGAATGATTTCAGATTTAGACATTACGCAACATCATTTGAAATTCTGGTTCGGCGATAGAATTGGCATTTTTAATCGGCATATCGTTTTGGCATATCGTATTGGCATATCGCATTGGCATATCGTCTTGGCATATCGCATTGGCATAACGTATTGGGATATCGTATAGGCATATCGTATTGGCATTTCAAATTGTGTTCTAAATGTTAAATTGCCTTTTATACAGGAGATTGTCTTGTCAAATTGCATGTTTGAATGTCAGTTTGTATGTTTCGATGTCAAAATTTCTTTTAACATTTATATTTTAATTTTGGCCTTAATAACACTTCATATAACATCATAAAGACAAAATAGGTATTCAAATTCTTAATCAAAACGACAGGGATAACACTAAAAGGACGAATTGCCCTTGTTTCCATATTGGTCTCTTTGGAGGTAGTTGTAAACGGAAAACATACCATTGCTAGAAAATCGAAATATTGGTTTTTGGATCATTTGAAAGTTTGAAATGAACAGAAACAGAATTGGAAAGACAGTACCCTGCGTGCATATCACAGTTTCGAAAACAATCCAAAAGAAACGTTATTCAATAAAAAAATTTAGATTGGGGACAAATTGGGAATGAAAAATCGAAAACATTTCTCTCTCCCTCTATCATTTTATTTATATTTATTTTATTTTGTGTTGGCTCTGGTACCCTGAGCAGCCTAACAAAAGGAAATGAAGCCCCTGGCTGCAAAGAGATAACTTGTTTGCTTAATTCTCTTCCAGATTTCAAGATGGTTTCGCTCAAATCGATGGTAGCATTATGCATCGTTATAATAAGCATAAAAATGATACTATCGTCGCACACAACGACGCAATTCGAGGGTAAAGCTTCGTCAGAAGAAAGCAGCGATGTAAGATCTGATGTTGGGGAAAACGATGAACTCCCAGATGAACCGCTGATAGATCTAAGCAAGTTGACAAAGCCAGAAGAACCTGATGCTTCCGGATCAGGTGACGATGAAGGAATTGAAGAAATAAAGAATAAAGTTCAAAGTGCTGAGAAATCTCAACCAAACAAACGTGGTAAGAAGCGTAAAAATCGAAAGAAAAAGATATGCATCCAATGGGACAAGAAAGGCCGCTGTACAAGGTATAAACTAGTGGGAATATGGAAAAGCTAGAAGAACATCAAAACTTTCCAGAGTCCTTGCCTCAACATGAAAGTAATATTCCAAAATGAAATTATAACCTATGCTTGCATAAATCGTAATAATTCAGGCTGAAATGAATGAATCATAGAAATCATATCTAAATTGTTTCTTGGAGTCATCTCTTAAAAAATTTAGCATTTTCTTGAGTGGAACATCGGTGTGAAGCGGAAAGAGATTCAGAATTCTGAATTAGGCTTATCACTCTTTTAGCAAGTGTTTAGGAGAAATCTTTTTCAAGAAAATCTTTTAGGATTTTTGGGTGTTTGATCCATTTCAGAACATTTTGTTGGTGTCTATCAGATGCTTCCAGGTGGATTAGGGGAGGGGTCTTCTTTCTAAAACACCCTGGTTGAGTTTGTTCTGTTGTAAATCTTATGTACCGAGTGTCCCAAAATAAAGTATACATAATTGGTCAACCCTAACAATCAGAATTTAGCATGAATCAATTCAAACGCCAAAGCTCTGGTTGGGAGGTGGAGGCAAATTTGTCCTTTGAAGATTTATATCTCTACTCTCAAAGCACCAATGTAAACAAACAAGGTATCTATGTTGAAGTTAACTACCGAGTAATGTTTTAAAAATAATTTCGGATTGATTCATGCTAAATTATGATCGCTAGGGTTGACCAAATCTGTATACTTTTTTGGGACACCCGGTATATTTTTGTATTGTTGTAAATGGCTGTCGTAGTTGGAACTCGATGATATTGATATTTTCTATAAAAAATCATCACAATTTGATTACACTACCGATCATAAAAATTTCTTCATGTGAATATGTACCAAGGACGACAATAATTTAGGCATTGAAATGGCTTGAAATGGCTTTTTGTGTGGAAATTTGTGCTTTTACAAGCTGCCTGGTTTTAAAACATATGACACAATTACAAGAAATAGTTATTAAATTGAATTTCTACCCTGCATCATCACTTAAAGTGCCTAGTTAAGTTTCTGACAATGCTCTTACATTAAATGTGACTCGCAGCAAGATTTAGCTTCTTTGTTGTAGAGACGATATTTTGTAAAATACTATTTCTCAAAATATGGTTTTCATGTCGTAATTTCTTCATCTCTCATTCGAAAGTTTATTTGGTTTTTGAGACACAGCAGAAAGTTTTCCCGTTCAGTAAATAATCAATTATTGGTTATTTAAACAAATCAAATTTTATTGGGGCACCCAGCATATGGAATAGAAATATGATCTTCCTAAATGGAATAGAAATATGACTTCTAGGCTTTCATTTATGTTTTTAAGCTTTTTGGGAAAAGAACTTTTATAAAATAGCTCAAAATCTCTGGACTAAAGATCTGATTCATGCGAGTTAAACTTTCAGAACTATCTTAAGATTTTAGCTATTCGACAAAGCATACACAAATAAATTCGGTGCATGACAATCAAGGTGCAACCTGTCAAATGATGAGAGCACAGGGGGGTTCTCGACTTAATTTCGGGTAGGGGTGGGCGGCCAACATTTTCAAAGCGGTACCGTTTCCTAGACTAATTTTTAAGAAAATGATACCCTAGGTTAGACTAGTTTATACAACAAATGTGCCAAACTTTTGCATGCTCTGGGCAAAACTCGTCACAATTTAACCCTCTCTATAGATAAAAATCACCATAATCTATTGTTTTCAAAGATCTTCGGTGATTTCTAATCACAAAATACTGAAATTTGGACGTTGCTAGAACTAAACAGCCAAAACGTATTCTGTTGCCAAGACTAAAATTGCCAAAACACATACCCTTGCCTAGACTGATGATATGAGTCTAAGTTTTGCTCCATTGAATTGAATTGTTATTTATTGTTATAGTCATTTCGCTAAAACTTAATTGAAGCGGAATGGGTATTGTGAGGTATGGTTAGGGGGGAATGGAGCGAAAACAAGGACTCATGTAATAAGTCTAGCTCTTGACTAGAATTCAGAAAAAGTATACCCTTGATGGCGGCAGATCCAAAGGTACCTTTACTGGCGGGCGCTGCAATCTTGCACAATCTTTTAGTATTACTTTTATCAATTCCAAAACCTCTTATGATTTCATTCAAGCCCTTTTGTTGATAAAAAATAATTGTTTTCCCTTTGTCCTTTCGAGTTAAAGTCTTTACGAAATAATGTCATTGTTTTCCGATCGAGTTAGGCTATTTTCAGACCAATGATTTTCAAGGAATCGCATATTACTCGGGAAATTGGACGCCAAGTAATCAACAAAAAATTGCCAAGTAATATTTGGGACTTTGACTAAAGAATAAATCCCCAATCGTCAAAATCAGCTAAGCATAGGATTTATTATGGCCTATCAAAAGTGGATAGTATTTTTTTCATTTTGCATCCGATAGTACAATTTGTTATTCCTGTTTGACATTTTTGCCTTTTATCGCAAAAAGGAAGTCAAAAGATTCATTTTCATAGCTAGAATACTTTTCTAAATTTGTGTAATCCCGTGAGTCCATTACTTTATCATTTCCACCGTACATTGAACTATCACAGTTTAATAAATATCGATAACTAATTTTTGTATTCATGAACAAAGAATAGCTAAATACTTTCTTATTGGTAAATCAACATAAATTCTTCTTAGCATCAAAAATTGAATTCTCTCTCAAAAGACCAGCGGTGATCACTACAGCACGCCCAATTTCTGGTGGCCGAGAATTTCAGTAAATAAAAAAGCTAAATCAAATTGAATTTTGATTTGATAGCGTTTACAAAATAACCCGCACTGTATTCAATACCTTCCATTTTTTTAATTTCAAGCCACGAAATTTGGGGTGTGTTTTTTTTTTGGGTGAAATTTGGGATGAAATTTGTATTTACATTTATTTCTCCATTTCTAAGTCTTTCTGCCACTATTCAATCATCAAAACATAATAAAGGGACATGCTTTTCTAGGCGGAACCCAATTTTTAAGAGACGTTTTACTAGAGCATACTTAGACTTGTACCTAATAAAATCAAGAAATTAATTTTCACCAGGTTGACCTTGGTGAGCACGCAACCTGTGGCTGTTGTGCTCAGAAATTAGATCATATGTACACTACCGGTTATATTAAGCTTTAACGTTATACTACTAATGTACTGTACATTAGAAGATTTTCATCACAGGAAAGAAAAAAAAGGAAAACGCTTGAGACATTAAAGGTATCATTTTAGCAATCTTCAATCAGCAAATAGTAAATATATTTCTCTCCTAAAGTTTTGCTATTTCAATTATTTTTAGTAGTCCCGTTTTTTTAGTTATGGAAATACTTAGCTGCTTGTAAATAGTGAGAATGTCACAATTACGCATTATTTATCGTTGCTGTAAAGGGTAAAGTAAAACTAGATCAACACGTTTTTAACCGTAAAGTAGCTATGCCGGACAAAGCAATGTCAAACAGGTATCAATTGAAAGATAGCGTTTAGAATTTGAGAGAAATTTAAGTTTAGAGTTCAGTAAAGGGGAGCTTTGGGATATAAAAATTGTGATTTCAGTGAACTGGGCTAAAATTAAAAAGGTCTATTGGATGTTTGTGATTTTCTCAACACAGACTAGTATTCGGTATAAGGGCACTGTCCTTATATTAGGGTACAAGGCCATGCCCTTGTATGCGTGAGGCCCTTTTATATCCGCTTCTATACGGTAAACATATTTTATTCAATAGGAATTTTGTGATAATTTTCATCTTATTCTAGCTCTGGAGATGAAAATGAGTACCACTATACTCACTACATGTTTTGTGATATTCTTCATGATGCATTCACTTCATCATGTGGAATGTCTCCGTGGATTTAACATCTGCGGCAATGATTTTTGGGAAGTGATGGTTCGTGTCTGCAAAGCTAGAGGTGCTGGTTCCAACACAAGACACAACAGAGATACTTGTAAGTATGAAGCTTTATTATTGTCATTGTTTTTTAGGGATGAATCGAAAAAGTTGCCAATTTTAGAGGATTTTAGAAACGAATGATTTCTAAGATGCTTGATTTAATGTCTAATATAATGTCCAAACGACCAAACATTTGTGATTTGCTTCCCAAGCAAAATTTATTCCTTTCGGCCATAATACAAGGTGTCCCATAAAAAGCTTACAGTTTTGAAAGTTAATAATTCCTTCTTTTTCTTTTATTGTCTTTATAATAATAAAATATTTCAAACGAAAACTAACATATAACATAAATTGAATATTAATATGATTGATTGGAATTAAAAAACATACGCTATCGAGTCACCTCTAACCCAACATTGTAGTTCAAACGTATAGATTTAAACGAAATTAAAAGTACATCTAAAGTTTACAACAAGAAAAAAAATTCAAGGTCAAACACATTGACGTAGTAACCAGAGAGCACTGGGGGCACGTGCCCCCCCCCCCAAGATTTTGCAATAAACAAGAAATTGCCCTTTTGTTTGAGGAAATGCCCCTTTAGCATGCCCTTGAAGTGTCGTGCCCCTCTAAGTTTAAGATGCTCCCTACGGCCCAGGTCAAACAATTTGTTTCATCGAAGGCGTGTACAGTAACGACTGTTTCATTTGAAACGATTTGTGTGAATCATAAAACTGACGATAGCATCTAAAATCATTTTTGAACTGCCAAAAAGCAACAAATCGCATAAATGATCATCAGCCAATTGTGTCACGTCGTTTTTAAGTATATTTGAAATGAACTCGGAGCCTTGTTATAAGTGCTGAATGATGCATGATGGTTATTCCATGCAGATAATTCTTTGAAGGTCGAATTATTGATATTTAGCCCTATCAAGCCCAGGGGGGCTGAATCAGCCCCCCCTAGCGGTTTTTCTTCTGTGGATTTTTACCAAGTGCACTTACAACCTTGAAACTTGTTTACTTCTAGTTTTTTTCCTTCTTACAATCAAAAAATAATTTTTTAGAAAAATTAAATTCATTCCAGGGGGTAAACACACTCAATTTTCGAGAGATGTCTGTGTAAAATTTCGAATAAATCCTATTAAAATCTACAGCTAATGTGATAAAATGATGAAAGACGAGGAACATATACTACTTTTGATCTTCTATCCAACCAACTAGTTTTTTTGTAATTTAAACGTATGATTGTGCGTATTTCGGCACTACGCATGCACAAATTCTTTGAATTCCTGTGTGATGACGTCATCACTTTTCGCTAATCTTTCTTTACAAAGCAATTTCTATTTATCCACAGAATACACCAAAATTGGACTGATGTCCCCTGCTTTCCGTTTTCCTACAATCAAAGATTGAAGATTTTTAGTACTGAACCCTATTGATTTTGAAAATGCAACATTGTGACGTCATGGGCAGGTCACGTGACATAACTAAAAATAGATTTCATTTTTGGGTTCATCTCATGATGTACTATACACATGCCAAGTCTCCAGCCTCTATCATATATAGAACATAAATAAAGCTGGGGGGCTGAAGCGGAAGACTAGCCCCCCCTAGTCTTCCGAGAGCATCAAATACCCTAGCTTGATAGGGTTAAAGCTTTTTTTGAACTGGGATATTGTCGAACAGGTTCTTATTGGCCCTTATTTGATGATCGAGTTTGTTCCATAGGCTTACGCAGAAGGGAAAGAAACTCTTCGAATAACTTTTTGTAGAAGAATTATCTTGCCTGAAGACATTAGCCTGCCGTAAATGGTAATGATTCCTGTTTTCATTGGGGACATACTCTCGCAAATATTTGGGAGTTTTGGATATTATTATTTTATATAAAAGACAAAGTCTACGGTACCATCGTCTGTTACTGAGCGTTTCCCAGCCAAGTTACTCGAGAAGTCTGTCCGTGCTTGTACCCTTCCATGCTCCACTAACCCTTCCATGCTGCCTGATATTGTATAGATTCTAATTTGCCAGAAAGCGGCATGTTTTGGTCATGATAGATAATGTCTCCATAATCCAGATGTGGCCTGACAAAGAGTTTATTCATTTTATCAAGTAATGTCCCTTGAAACGAATTCAGAAAGAAAGCGGATAATTCCAATTCCTCGCTTTGCCTTTATAATTGCTTCCCTAGCA
This sequence comes from Aurelia aurita, assembly GCA_004194415.1. NCBI lineage: Eukaryota > Metazoa > Cnidaria > Scyphozoa > Semaeostomeae > Ulmaridae > Aurelia > Aurelia aurita. Next base: position 510,776 of record REGM01000010.1, on the reverse strand, counting down.
TGCTCAGCAAACGTAAGTTTCTCATCCAAAATGAGGCCTAAATGCTTATGACTTTTTTCTGCATTTATTTGATATAGTTAAATCTTAATTGTGGATGAGGATCTTTTGATCTTTTTAGATAAGAAATTTTTTTCCTTTGCCTGTTTGGTTGGATTTGGGTTGAAGCTCATCTTCCAGAGATGGGCCCAATCTTGTACTATAATATATAGATCATTGTTTAAAATTTGCCAAGATAAATTCAAGTCAGAAACTATTTGAAATATAGAGTTATCATCAGCAAAAAGTTTTACTTGATAATTCCTTCACTTTAATTAATAAAATAGCAAACAATACGGTATTAGAAAGCTGAGGGCATGTGCATCAACACCGAGGGCTTCATAATTTCTTGTATAAGAACAAACCGGTTAGCATGATTTTTGTAGCCTGATAACTACCGACTTTTTCCCGCACATCATCATTCAATTAAACTTATACTTTCTAACTTTTTCGTCACATAAGTGTATTGGAAATCTTGTAGGCTTGAAGCATAGTTACTGCGGCGATAAAAAAGTGTCCTTGCATCGTTTTATACCAGGCAACAGAAAAACCGTGGGAAATTTGCGACGAAACTTCGGTTAGGTAACACAGGGCAATACTATTCTCGTTAGCAAATAAATAACATGCATTGATATCTTTTCTAGCAAATATCATCGATCAAACAATTCTTGCTCAAAAAAAGGCGAAGAACTTCCTAAAATCATCCGTTGGTCGAAGAAAAAGAAACGTAACATTTAAGACAGAATGTTGCAGTGATAGATCTTGTTCAATGGAGGAAATTGGGGAATATTGCACTCAAGTTCCTCCATGGATTGGACAGTAACCTAACCTAAGGTACATTAGCAAAATGATAATTTTTGCAATATCTATACAATGGCAAATAGGCACATGCAATGTAGCATTTCTTCTGTGTAATCTCTGCATGGGCTGTTTTGTGGTGGAGAATTTTGAGAAGGCCCTCTGTAACCCTACTTCACATGGGGTATTTTTATGTTTGGCATGAGGGGGTGTTTTCGCCCCCCCATTTTTATCTGTCCGAAACTACAAAAGATATATCAATGAGACTGTACTATATTGTTATTTGGACAATTAGCTTTCAAATTATGACAATGGTAATTGAATTGTCGCGTGATTCGTTGCTAGGGGACTAAAAACAGAGAAAAATTGGCAAATTTATAGCTTCTTGAAAAGAAAACTCCTATTTATTTAGTTACTAGACCGATTTTAATGAAAATGGTGTTAAATAGTATGAAACACAATGTAGGTAGAATCAAAATATATTCTTTGAAGCAATTTTAAGTATCTTGCTTTACAACAATTAGCATTTAGGGCCCAATCGGACGCTTTGGGAGGGAGGGGTTTTGTTCCAGATGTTTTCAAATTGAGATTTTACATCAACAAAAAAGAAGTATACAAATAAATTAAAACCTGTAAAATCTGAAAATTGTCTTCGTTAACTATCTCTCACTGTCAAAAAAACTCTTGAAATAAACTCTGCTCTTAAATATTTAATCTACAGGGTGTCCCAAAACAATTGTGTCCGATTTGTGTGGCTGCTGTGAAAGAGCTGTACGCTTCGTCCTTGATACAGTTGCATAGGATAGGCTTCAACTTAGATTTTGCGACCTTATTTTAGCCAGTCTGACAAGTACCTGTTGATTTATGGCACAATAAAGTTGAAAAAGTTATTACTTCAAAAACAGCACCTTCTTTTTTATTTGTTCTCCAAATGCCAAAATCACGTAAATTTCGAATCGGTTTTAAGACTTCCGTGTGCCGTAAATCAGCAACCACATATCATATTGGCTAAAACAAGGTCTCGAACTCTAAGGTGAAGCCTATCCTATGCAACTGTATCAAGAACTGGATAATAGAACGCACAGCTCCTCTACAGCAACCACAGAAACAAGGTACATTTTTTTGGGACAGTCTAGGTAACCACTCTTCACCGTTTTTTTTCAAGAAATGCTGTCAGAATCGTGCTTAGCATTGAAATTTGATATAGAAATGGGGTCAGTAGCCTGGACACAAGTAACATACAAAATCTAGGTCTGTTATATGCGCAAATGTTGCTTATAACGGAGTTTAGATCCTGGACGTTTTGTAGGGAGGTAGGGCGCCTAAACGAACACGTCCAAATAAAGTTGTTGGGGAAAAAATTGATCTGTTTTCAGCCCCTTAATTATCTCTTTGTCCACCGGACGGGTTGTCACTGCAGTTGTTCCATAGTTGTCTTCCTTTTTCTAATACATATAGACTTAAAATGCATAAAACAAGCAAGATAAAGCTAATTTGCTACAAAATCTCCAATTCATACACTTAGTTATTCAAAAAATGAGGTCATAAATGTATATGACGCCATAGATATTAAATTTTGCTGATTTCAGCAAATATGAATATTTCATATATCAAATGGAAACTCTCATTATGGTGAATCGCATTATACATGTTTCAAGTAATTCAGAGAAGAAAAAAGTTATGGTCGTTGTAACCTTTTTTCTTGACAACTCTCCAAATATGGTGCTGTTGAAGCTTTAGAACAGTGATATATTGAAGCTATAATTAGGAACTAAATTTGATTGAAAATCACTAAGGTTTTGTTGTCATACCTTGTGTCATTTAGGCACAATATAGCAAAGTTTGGTTGGGGAGCGAACAACGCCCTCCCCCCAAGCCAAATGGGGTTAACAGAAGCACAACAAATGCCTCGGATCTCGTGTGGAAAGTTTTCCACGATAAAAACGTTGCAAAAATGATACGAAGAAGCGATGTGACTTTTTGAAACGCAATTGTAACAGCCCTGCCCGGCGGTTGGGCTGTTCAGATAAAGAATATTCAAAATAACAACAAATTCTAACTCGCACAANCGTGTACTAATTTTGGTAGGTGGTCTTTCCATTTGGATTTGAAGTGTTCAGGCAAGGTACGCAACATTCCAAGAAGCGTGCGGTTGAACCGTTCAGCCTTACCATTTCCCTGTGGATGGTAGGGTGTGGTACGAGACCTGTCCATCCTTGAGAGGTATTCTAACTGCTCAAAAAGCTTATTCTGAAACTCCCCTCCTTGGTCATGATGTATACGGTTTGCGAATCCGAATCGCATGAAGAAATCGTTGAATAATCGTTCTGCTGCTGTCTTTGCGGATTTATCTCTTGTAGCGTACGCTTGGGCAAACCTTGTGAAGTGGTCCACCACAACGAGTATATATTCATATCCACCGGAGCACTTCTCTAGATGTAAAAAGTCGATAGAGATCAACTCGAAATGGCGATGTTGTTATAACTGGCGTCAGTGGTTCTCGCTGGATGAATGTCGGCTTCTTTTGTTTGATGCATCTGCATTGTTTCATTATGAATCTTTCAATATCGTCTCTCATGTGAGGCCAGAAAAATCGATCACGAGCAAGGCTAAGTACTTTGTCCACACCGATGTGTCCCATTTTCTCATGTAACTCAGTATATACCAAAGAATACAAACACTTTGGAAGTACGACTTGGGTATTGTTTCCACACTGACGTCGCAGTACTCCTTCTTGATCTATGAATAGTCGTTTCCAATCATACAGCAAACGTTTCGTTATATGGCTTTGCAACCGTCTCTGTTCTTCTGTTGGTACATTGTCACTCCTCTTCCACCTAAAATAGGGCTAATATCAGGGTCTTCATTTTGAGCTTTTGATAGACTTATCTTTTCTGAGCGTTCCGCAGCAACTGTGAGAATCTCTTGATCAACTGTTGTTATCAAACTTGGGTCCTGCAAACTCGTGAGCCATCCAGTGTCGTTAACGGTTTCCTGCACTGGAGCAATTGTTGCATGTAGAATCTCTTTGTTAACTTCTTCTGTACACTCTCTCATATAATCATCTATTGCTAAAGGTAATCGGCTTAGTCCATCAGCGTCTCCATTGCTCTTTCCTGGCCTATAATGTATAGTGAAATTATAATCTGCTAATTCACCAACCCAACGAACTCCAGTAGCATTAAGCTTTGCACTTGTCATCACATATGTTAAGGGGTTATTATCTGTGTATACCTTGAAAAATGGGGCGTAGTACAGATAGTCCCGAAACTGATCCGTGATTGCCCATTTAAGGGCAAGGAATTCCAATTTGCCAGAATGTAACCGATATTTACGTTCTGCTGGTGAGAGTGTCCTTGATGCATATGCTATAACACGAGTCTGACCATCTTGCTTCTGGTAAAGCACAGCCCCAAGTCCTTCTTGGGAAGCGTCCGTGTGTAAGATATAAGGCTTAGCTGGATCGGGATAGGCAAGTAAAGGTGGATTAGTGAGGTGATCTATGATATCACG
>REGM01000010.1:484477-505332 GCA_004194415.1 Aurelia aurita | reverse complement strand
CGTGTTCCTTGTTTAGTGACGCCGACCTTGTTCCGTGTTCCGTGTTCGTTTCAGGGGGTAGCATTGAGCTTCTTTTACTTCCATAGCAATGGGAATACATTGTGCATTTGTAACAGCCTTCCCGGCGGTTGGGCTGTTCAGATAAAGAATATTCAAAATAACAACAAATTCTAACTCGCACAAATCATACCGATACAAACTTCATACATTTCTTTGATGCTTATATTTCTGTGTCCAGTCTATACTTGGTCTTTTGTCTCTCTGCGATTCTAATCTCTTCGCAAATGTCCAGGGGGTAACTTACCCTTAATACAACAATGAACATAATTCTAGACAGTCACACAATCGCAGTGAATTCTTAAATTACGATAGATGAAAGCATGATGAAAGTCAGTTCGATAGACATAAGGTTCTAATATCAGGAAACAGTAGTAGAAATCATTATGGAGAAATTTTCAAGAAAGATAGTGCAAATGACTATTACATCTGAAAAATGTTTGGAATTATAGTAAAATTACTAAATTTCCCTTATTCAATGCAAAGAAAGATGCAATAGCTATTCACACTCTTTTTTAAGATTTAAAGCAAGATGAATCAAAGGCACTCTGAAAAGCTTTGACTCTGCCTAACAAGGCACAAAGAGGACTAAAACCGATACATTCCAACGACATGCGAAATATTTCACGAGAGCCAAAGTTAGTTAAGCTATGAGAAAACTAATCCAATTAGCATAGCCTTTCACTACTTGAGAGACTTGAGTTCAGAAAGTAACTTTATTTCCAAACCTACTCGAACATTTTTAGGTTTTCTTTCACTCTATCTTTAGCTAGGTTGTTCATCTACAACTTTGCCAAGTCTGATTGTAAAAGCTAGGCCAGATTTCCTGCAATCGAATTTTATATATCTGTTTACTTGTCAACATCTGAGGGGACCAGGACAGAGACCTCTGTCAACAGATTAACATGTTATGAAGCAATCTTTCAAAGCTCACGCTTGAAATATCATTCTGAAATGTCTCCATTGGCAAAAGTATGAACTTAATCTGTTGGGAATGCTATACCCAATCTTCAATAGACATCCTTCTTGGTGCACTTGTGAAAATATCATATACATCTATTGATTGCAAGATGTTGAATTTTATGCCTGGTTCACACTAGGTCGTTGCAGTCGTTGGCAGGGCCATCGCGAACTGTGGGTATAGGGGATGTGATACCCCCTTGGAAAAAGCTGTCACCACCAAATGAAGCTCAAGCTAGCATTTGTCGGCAAATTTACATTTGAGAGTAGGAAGCCCCAATCCAGTTTTGCTTGTGAATATTGTTGTTACGAGACTTTCAGACTGTAAATCACGATTTCTGTTACTGTTTCAAACGACAAGAAACCTTTTCAAGCGGATCAGGGCCAATCTTATCATAGCAGATGCGAAACTTGTTTGCTCGATTCGCTCGCACTGTACCTTAATTGTTGGTCTAACATGCAGATCACCTGTCCTCCCCCTAGATTTGCTTGTGAAGGTAAAAAGTTACATTGACCACTATTTTCAATTTTTTCAGCTTGCTTTTCGCTATCTTGTCGATTAGAATCCTACATTTTCAATATTTTGTACTGCAAACATCATTAAAGTTGCAGTATCTCTGTCTCCAATACCATCACAGTTAGTTAAGTGGCACACATCCTTTGATGCAAAAATGTGTTACGTCGTTGGTGACTGGTGCCGATTGGCAAGGCCAATATGATAAAGTATTTAAGAAATAAAATTTTACCGTAAAGCAAACATAGCTGAACATCGTCAAAAAGTAGCAACAAAAAGTCATCAATTGGATTTTACAGCGGAGATCAAAGTAGAATTTCTATGAAATCTCGTTATCTTGGCTTTATAGCTTTTAGTAACATGGAAATAGCTGATTCTGATATTCATGGTAGGCGAACTTCTAAAAATCGTTAAATTGGTAGGAAATTGGTAAAGTAAGTTGTTTCATACAAGGTAGGAGCCCCTGTTCAATTCAGAAGGAAAGCAGAGAAAGTGCAAATCATTGTGCAAATAAGATTTGAATTTACTTCATGATGATCAAATTATAATTAACGAAAAACTATTTTCTAGCCTGAGCCTAACTCTGGAACACAGGGTACTATTTACAAACTTACACTGAAATCAGATTTAAATCACATTTGACAATTTATTTTACGATCCTACAACGTCTAAGTCTCTACAAGTATAAACTATATGTACAAAAGAATAATCGCTAAATGAGAATGTCTTCCAATTTTTTGAAGAAATGTACATAGGAAAGTATCACAAGGGCTTCGAAACAAGGTCCAATTCTTCAATGTTAGCATATATCGTCATCCCTTGCGTCCATCGAGAATTTAGAGTGATTTGATTGGTAGATCTACAGTTATCGCAAACGATCATGGTAAGATTGACGAAAAACAATAAACAATCGAACTCACAATATAACTGATGTCTCTTATTTGTATTTCTATTTTGGTTTGCCTTTCATTATGGTTGAGCTAGCATGTCACAGAAACTCTGTGAAATTTAGTACAAAAAATTGAGTTAATCACCAAGACAAAAATCCCCCCTCCGTCGTGTTTTGGAACGCAGGTTAGCCTATTAGTAAAATCACACTGGCATTGCCAGCTTCAATGCTGAGCAAGGAAAACGCTCAGTGAGAAAAGCCTTGCTCACGAATGCCTTCTTTACTAGGTAATATTATCGATAAAAAGTAGTGCAGTGCTAACTTGATTCATATTTGCTTTGTTTTATGTCATGAATACCTGGAATTTCTACAATCGAACTCATTTCCTAAGCTTTGGCTAAAAGCATTAAAGTGAGGAGTCCTTTTTTGACATCAAAATTTCTCGCAAGGAACGGACAATCATTTGCTACTCCAAGACCAAACAAATTGCTCCATATTTCAAGATAGTCATCATTCTATTCATCCCCAGAGAAACATCACCCTGTATCTTGTGCACCTTCCAAGGTAGTCGAATCTGACACATGAAAGTCTTCGGTCACCTAAAACAGACAGGAGATTGGGAATGTTAGCAAGAAGAAAACTACCTTTGCCTCGCGGGAGATACTTGATCCACTTTTGTGCATGTGTTTGTCTCGAGTTCTGGATGTCCCACTCTGTCTTATGATGATGTCATACCCTGTTTTTTATAAATAGAATTTCCAGAAATTTCCTGTAAGTGAATATTAGTGAGTACCCCCTCCTTCTTTTGTACCAGGTTGGTCAAGTTGTTGCAGTCTTTGAAAGTCACCAAAAGTGTTTTCGATACCGCTGGATGTCGCAAAAACTTATTACAAATTTGAGAAATCACCAAAATCTGGTTATTTGCTTTAAAATTTAATAGAATTTTATAAAAGTTTTAAGTTTTTTTTACTTTTTACTGATTTATATAAAAAGAATCCAAACATTTGAGCTCAAAGGAATGAAAAGGCGTCTTGAAAGATCTGATTCTCAGCCATTTAATTATCTGTTAAATCGCTTGAAAAATAAGCATTTAATACACACTCTATAAATTATCAAATAATTTGAAAAAAATGTGGCTACAAAATTTCATTCATCTACAACTTTAAGGCTGATAATCAAATGTATTCTACCAAACAAAGAGTTAATATAAGTAAAATAGCTGTACATGAAAATTACTGCTAGTCATTCTGGCCACTCTATATGGTTTTCAAAAAACTATCTCGTAAAATATTTACTCAGCGACCAAGAGTGACAAACCGAAAATTTACTTGAAAATTTTATGCAAAATTGAAATAGTATTTAAAATTCACATGCTCACCTGAAATGACCCTTTTACGCATTTTTCGCACACTGACTAAATTAGGCATCACCATCCTGCGCTTCTGTCTCATTCGCCTTTTCATTGCCTTCCAAGACGCTTGAATCGTTGCCAGATTGGCATCAGTCGTCGGCATCAATTCACTGACTAAAAGTGCTGTGACGAACAGACAAACGGTAAGACGTACTGGAATCATCTTTGTTTTGTTTATGCAGCTTACCTCTCTTTTCACTGCTGAAAATGAATAAAAAACTGGTTGAGAATGATGTGTTGGCTAAAGCTCTAGTCCTCAAAAGTTGATGCTGAACACTGAGGAACAGCCCGTAAATGCAAACTAACTGAAAGAGTTCGTGAGTTCAAACCAATTTAGAGCTGTGATAATATCTCACAAGGGGATGCCATATGTCCTTAAATATCATAAGATACGCTCAAAAGTAAATATCATAAGATGCGCCATTTTCCGACTACATATTTGCCAAGATTTGCAACAGAACATGCACTTAATTAGCTACGTCATATTTTAGGATGTCTATCCAGTTTATGAAGTAACAATGCTGCAAAGCAATATTTTCTTTTATGGTTTTTACATGTGACTGAAAATCTATGCAATTAAATTTTTTAGGAGACAGTCATGCATGCACTGACAGTGTCATAAAAACACCGCTCGTGGAATCTTGGCAAATGAGCGTATCAATGACGTACCAAACCAAGTGGAAATGGTGGCAACGTTGAACCCCACAGGCCCAATGCAACATAATTATGCAATAGAGTTACAGAGATCAGACAATTTTGTCTTAAGTTCTAACGCTTTGAAAGCTCATGTGAAATATAAGTATATTTGCATAAGAAACTAAATATTGTGCTGAGTGCAGAAGTTACTTAAGCTGTATATCTACACAATATGACATATCAACCCTCTGGATAAAAGTTATTTTGCTGCTAAAAGTTTGAAAAAATTCTGTGCATAAATCGTCCCTAAGTTTCAGGTCAGTTCTCCCTTACCTTTCGTTTAAATTCCACTAAATAACGGACATTGGTTCTTCAAAGTGTTTCAAATTTTCCTCAAGTACTCGTTGTCTACAGCTGCAGGGTATACTCTGTGCCTTCGCAGTCCTTTTATAAACGATTTTAAGAACTAATACCTCCAGATACATTACCCACGTAATACAGCTAATGAAAAAAAAATGTCATTGGACTTCCTATGCTAAATAGAAACTTTTCTTGATTGCTTTTTCCCATTGATCATTCAATATAATTATCTCTTAATTTTTGTGACCTGAGATTTCGGTCTCTTTCAAAGAGTTACTTAAAAAAAGAATACTTGTATATTGCGTTTGTTTGAATATAAATTAGGTTACCGACGAATCCCAATGCGCTACTCTAACATGAAGTATGCTTGAGGACCAATCAACATTTACGCAGTCAGCCACTTTATGAAATATCATGCTCAAAGGTCTCGGATGCCAAACAAAGCCAACATAAAGGAACAACTACTTGTAAGTCAAGAACATTGATTATATCAGCTACTTGTGTGATATTCTTTCAACTGAGTGAAGTGTTGTTCTTTAATGCTGCTACGATTCTGACGTAGCGATCAAGAACTGCACAGAAAATTGATTTATGCGTGATAGAAGTAATTTAATAAATGTGTTGCTCGTTTTTTAGATCAGATTAGGCCGAACATTTAAAATTTTGTGCTTTTCAAACCATCAGCATGCTGAAGGTCTAACAATTCATTTCCAAAAATGTACTATATGTTTACTTCATAACATGAAACTTAGAATTTGACCACGATAGTAAAAAATTATAAAAGACCTCTTGATTTGAGTAGTAAAAGTTTCTTCAAAGTTTCTTCAAATCCTCATGTCATTGTTAACAGTCCACAGCGGATCTTATGTATCTGTCTAGTTATCACTTATGAAACATCGACTAATGCGGCACAGGGAACAAGTGAAACTGTGCGTTTAGTTTCTTAGACTAAAGTTTCCTATTTTACCTCCTTTACTGTAATCTTTGATTTTTCCCGTCTTTAAAAGAGAACGGTAGTATTCAAATACAGAGCTCAATGTATTGCTAAATTTTCGCAAGTAAGTTTGATAATTTATACTTTATAGTACTAAGAATTTCTTAATTTGTTTCTTTTTGGGGTGCATGAATCATTGCGCCGCTTCTTGCCATATAAACCACATTTGGCAAAAAAGAGTTATATTAGGCTGTAAACATAAACTTCAAGTAAATATCATTCAAGAATCAGGATAAAACAACATCCTTTTCGTGATTTCCTTGAATTTATCTTTTAAAAGTTTCTCGAACATAGCACTAGAGTTTCTTAAATATTTGACCATCCAGTTTCTTCCCAACGAGTTTCTTATAAAAGAAAAGCGTGCATTGCCTGTTTGCCATTCAATGCTACTGATACTCATAACATGCTACACTGTACACTGATATAGAGCCAATCAGTTGTCTAACGTTTATCACCTACCACCGTATTTTGCGATTTCCCTTCACGCCAAGTTTTCAACGTTACTTCAGTAGTTGAGCAATCTTCGAATATGAACCGTTTTGCCAAGATAAACTTGAATTTATTTAGATCTGAAGTTCTTGGTGGTCTTTAACATTCTAACGTTGCATTCATGATAAATTACTGTTCCCTCCGTGACATAGAGGCTGTCATAATTATCACTTCTTGTATGTTTAAACGAAATAAAATATGTCCATGATTTATCAAAGAGCAGCCTTCCTGACAAATGTTACCAACAAAGATATGAAGCAATAAACCGGACTCGGGACCCTTTGGAGAGCCATCTTATACCGACTTTCTAGAATTGTTCTAATAGATCGATTTTTGCGGAAATCATAAACGAAACCGAAAATTTCCCTGATGGAAACAGATTTATCAAAAACCATCCTGAAAAATGTTACCAGCAAAGACATAAAGCAATAAACCGGACTCGGGACCCTTTGGAGAGACATCTTATGCCAAGACTTTCTAGAATTGTTCTAATAGATCGATTTTTGCGGGAATCATAAACGAAACTGAATATTTCCCTGATAGAAACAGATTTATCAAAAAACCTTCCTGAAAAAATGTTACCAACAAAGACATGAAGCAATAAACCGGACTCGGGACCCTTTGGAGAGCCATCTTATACCAAGACTTTCTAGAATTGATAAAATAGATCGAGTTTTGCGGGAATCATAAACGAAACCGAACATTTCCCTGATGGAAACAGATTTATCAAAAAGCCTTCCTGAAAAAATGTTACCTGCAAAGACATGAAGCAATAAACAGGATTCGAGACCCATCGAAGTGCTTTGAAGAGTCTTCTTATGCCATGACCCGTCTAAAGTCTGTCTCTAATTAGATGTCAGGTGAAAATACCCACGAACAATCATGATGAGGAGTTTTTCGTTAGTAATTTTGCGCTATCGCAAATCTCTCCTAACATCTAATTTGAGACAGATTTAGATTTGCTGAAAATATTAGTTTCCCTAATATCTATTTTATATCATTGAAGATGCTGAGGCTAAGAAAAATAGACAGATTTGTAGGATTACAAACAACTATTTGATAAATACTTTGCATCGCTGAAGCCTAAAACATTATCTCTGTTAATATAGTACTTTATAATAGACAAAGTCGGCTAAGGTTTGTTTTCCCATTTCAAGTCATGTGACCATACTCTTGGCATGTTTGTATTATTCTACTTTTTGCATTCATGGCGCAATTTTTAACGGAACGAAATATATCAAAGAAATCAAAAGAAGTTATATCAAGAGATTTATCACTTGACTTGAATTGGATGTATGTTAAGCTTGGCTCACACTAGGTCGTTCAAGTAACTTGAGTCACTGGGGTTGTTGGAAGGCAAATCAAAGTCGCTGGTGTCGTCAGGGTCATTGGGGAGTTATTTTCGCCATTCACATTCAGTCTTTTGGGTTTTTTGGGAAATTTGTTCCAGTGACCTTGACTCCAGCGACTTCAACGACCTAGTGTGAACCAGGCTTTAACAAACCTTAGCTGATTAGGTCTATTGATAGATAAAATACAGGTTGCAACACTCTTTTGGCCTTCTAGACGTGCCTCTGATTCGAATCTCAATGACGTAAATCCTTGCCCCGTTCCTCGACATTTAGTTTTAGTCCTCCGAGTTAAGTGAATTCAAACATATTCCTTAGACTGATTACCTTAGTCCCTTGTTTCCCTGCGGTAAGCCTTGCTCAATGGGGACTTATAATGAAACAGTGAAAAAGCTGACTCTTTGCGTGCATTCATCAATCGAATCATGATTGATCGAGCTCTAGGCTTTTTTCAACAGTCAGTCAACGGGCTGTTGTCTGAAACGACATCGTCAAGTCAAAGAGCACAGGGAAGCACGGGAATCAGGTAATCAGTATACATCTTCCCTGGCGAGAAATACGTGGAATCCTAATCCTAATCCTCTACCAATCTGCCTGTCACACCGCCACTTGCAACAGGTTAAAAAGTCTTTCCCCGTTTGCAAAAAAGTTTAGAACGACTAGTTATTCGCTTGAAGATTTAAAAATTCAGCCAGTGGTAGTAGCAATTGCTTAATGAAAACGTTTTGAAACATTACTGGTTCAAATAACAACTTCTACAAATATTTAAGCAATGTATTATTGCGAAAAAATCGTTCAATAAATCTATTAGAGGAAATTTATAAAATGCACGAAAAATGAAATATGAATAGTAGAAGGGCAATTATTGCATTTTGAATGGAATATGAATAGTAGAAGGGCAATTATTGCATTTTTATGACAATATCAACAATTTTTTATTTGGTTGTTGTACATTTTGAATGTAGTCTTCATCTAAAAACTCCTACTTCCAGAGAGAATTGGTAAAGCTTATAAACGTGAATTCTATTTGTGTACTGGACTTTTTGCTTGCATGTAATTTCTTATAAGGAACTCTTTATAAGAAACTCAACTCAAGAAACATTAGTATTCTAGGTGACAAAATTGTTTAAGAAACTTGAAGTCGAGGAGAACAATAGCATATTTTCACTCTCTTTTCCCTAATTTTGTATTTTATTACTTGGAAGATACACGAGTAACAAATAATGTCTGGACAGTGACGTGACTTCGTGAAACTTCGCTCTGAAATATTCACCAGGTTACAGGATTTAAAGATGAAGAATGTTAAAGAAGTTCTAAGAAACCAATACGAAAATCTGAGTACTCAACAGATGAGAATATGAAAAGCTCACAGTACTGAAATTCTTATACCCCATTCACACTGATACAGTTAAACCAGCTTGATCTAGACCAGGCTAAATTTCAACCAATCAAATGAATTCGATTTGTTGGATTGACCAATTAGGAAGCAAAATTTGATAGCCTGGTTTAGTTTAGCTGCTTTAATTCGCTTTAATGTGGTATTGCAAGTTTCTTTTAAAAAATAATGCTTATCTGTTTCTTTACTTGGTATTTGTTTGTTTGTTTCCTTGTATTATGTCTAAATGCTTGATTAGGCAGTTATTTATGAGTTTTTATGGCCTCCTTGTCAAGAATTTACATCAGTCGTGACACATTGGGATATTGTTTCTAGGACGTGGTGTGACTTCCCAGGAGGGAAACCAAGCCATTAAGATGAAATGTGATTTCCTAGATTTCAATTTATTTGCCAGCTTAGTTTGCTTCTAACATATCAACACAAAATAACTTCATCAACTGTTCTATTTATTCGAAAATAAAGTGCGATGATCTCTCTATTAGCACATTTTATTTCTTAGGAATTCTTGGTTTGACACAACCTTTTCTGAAATCTGATTCTACTTCCCTGTAACAACGAAAAATTTTGTAACAAGATCATAAACGGCCTTTTTAGTACATCGCCTATTCGACGGACCAACAAGAGGTCCACTACCCAAGCCAAACCAACCCTACCGGCAACTCATCCCAAGGCCTCCAAAGGACTTTATGCTTTTTCCGAGTAGAGAAGCATATATAACTCTTTATAGAATGAGCAGTGGTACTACCCCAGGCGACCAATCAAGGGTTCGAACCCACAACCTTCCTCGCAGAAGAAGCGCAGCTCTAACAACTAGTCCAACCAACGACCTAACTTTGACTGACAGGCAAAAACAAAGCGATTAGCGATTGCAAAAAGGGATTTCTTTGGCTGAGTAATCAACTTTGGAACGTAAACAAACAGGCCCGTAGGAATCGGTGGGGCAGCCCCAATCACAATAGTGCTACGTCACAAGCATTACTTAAATGCATTGTTATATATTGTTTTAAGAACAAAACCCCCCTCCATCAGCAGCTGCTTCCTACGGCCCTGAAAAAAGCAAACCGCAAAAGGTGCCATGAAAAGAGGTAACTGGCTTGCTTTGCACGCCAAATGGAGTTTTTAAGAGAAGAGGTGAGTATGTATCGAGAGAAGAAAAATACATTTAACAATCTGCCATTGGGGATTCATTTGTTTCTATCAGGAGCTGGACAGTAAGCAATGCAATTTTCGTATATTTTCGTACCGGGTGAATCAGAAAAATGTATCCATTGCTTTAAAATCATACTATAAAGACTATGAAACCGATTTGCAAAATTACAACTCTGTTGCCTGGCAGAGAGTTCAACTCAATTTTGAGTAAATAGTTCAAAGCTGGCCCGGGCTAAGGTTGAAATATACTCTATTGTATTTGATAACTTTGGCACGTGCCGTTTCATTGTGTAGCTAAAGAAACAATGGGTGCGTAGGCGCTTCCTTAGCCTATTTATAGCGGACACTCATTGCAGCTATGTCTATTTCTTTTAATTCATAATTACAATGCAATTCCTGACAACTTGCTTCTAAAATAATGTTTTTCATAGCTCATACATTATAATGATATCATCTGTCATTAGCCTCGTATCGAGTAATTAGGTCCAGCCCCCTCCTATTGAATTTCTTCCTGTCCTTTTTGTTGCTCTCAACTTTTATGACGAGTTGAGGTTTGCCAACCTGGCCTTCTGATGATAGGGAAACTGTTGAAATGGAATTATACTCTTTCGTCAATGTCGAGAATCAAAAAGTCAAATTTGAATGATAGTGAACAGCCCATTGTTTGGCTGCTTTCGGGCAAATGGAGAAATAGAACGTTTTGCTAAATCCTGATTTCAGAAGGAAATAAAGCTCCTAAAATTGCGAGAAAAATCTCAAAAATTAAATTGAACACGAATAAGATGATGTAATTAAAATTTCATAAATTGGTTTCATTGATTTTCCTGTGCGTCTTTTTTCCCCAGTGAATACATTTCTCTGACTCACCCGGTATGTAATTAAACCCTTGATGCTCAGCATCTGAATTTAATAATTGAAATTTAGACTAGGATAATGTTTAGATATCCTTCCTCTTTTGATATATACTCATTTCCTCTTCCTCTTCCTCCTTCGATATAAACTCATTTCTTTTTCTTAACAACCCCTTTTTCAGAATAAATTTTATAAGAGACAATTATAAAAGTCAACTTCCTCGGACGCAAAATGTATATTGGTACGAGACACAAGTAAAATCAAAGTTTAGCTATGTTTTCTTTTTTGGTGATGCTTTACTGGTAACGGTAATTCTAATAAATGATAGCGTGTCCCGCCTAAGTTAACTTAAAAACCACACTTGTAGCTTTATCTAATGTAGACATCTACCTGCAAGAATACAGTTTTCTAAAATCATGGGTAGTGCTGACCAAAATGTCATACATGCACTAGTAAAGTTCATTATCGATGCAAACATGTCCCAATTGAATTGTTTTAATCTTTAGCTGTCATGCCTTGTAAATAAGAAGTGCATTTAGCATATATGATGATGATGATGATGGTGATAAGGATGATGATGATGATGATGAATAAATGATATGCAGTGCAGCTGCTATTACGTCATACAGAATAGAAGCAATTTTATATGCCTGCTTTTGTTAGATGGCGGATGAAAAAAATCGTTCATACCATATAAACCTTTTTCAGAAAGTCCAGAAAGGGCGATAAAATCGTACCTCGAAAGATTCAAAGCATTGAAAACAGAAAAACAACAATGACAGATAAGTGTTCCATCATGTAGCAGTAAATGCTTGCTTATGTAAGTTCCTTAGAAGATACAAAGAGCAACTATTCATCATAAAGCTGAAAAAGGAACGAAAATTGATCGTTATTTCTTGCTTTTTGTAAGTCCTACAACTTTCAGTAAAGCTGTCTAGACTTCTAGAGAAATAAAGTTTACATCTATTTACAATAGCTCGAATATAATCGTATTGAAATGCTTCCTCTGTAAAATGTTAGGTATAATCTGAAAATAGATGAGGACAAAAAGGATAGGAAAGTATGTGCAATAGATTTGCGCAAAAGTGTGAGTGATAATTTAATATCAACAGCAGCTACCAAAAACGTTGCATGCAATGGCTGCATAGAATCCTCAAATTTTGGCAAACCTTTTTTAGAATGATATTTGCCCACTTATATCTTAATTTTCAATCAACGGTCAAAGCAACATATCCAATTATTCTTGTCCGATTTCAACTTTCCACCAAAGAAATGTATTCTCCTAGTTTTCTAATGCCGTTTTAAGTTTGTTCCTAGATCCCAAAAACCTTTTATCATCTATGCCCTATGCCCTATTAGATTTCTTGCTAAATCCTAAGTTATGCTTTAAAAACCATCGATACCAAAAGTAAAGTCTTCTATTATTCAAATACATTTTTAATTTTTTCCAAAGCCTGATTGTAGTTTCAAATTATCAATGCATGTACCTGTGTATGGAAAGAGAGTCAAGAACATTTTGATACTACAATTAGAACGAATCAGAAATATTTTGTTTACCTTTTTGCACCTCTGTCTGCTGACGATACTTCTTCGAACTAAAGCTGCTAATGCCAAAACATTCTCTAGGCATTGCACAAAATGATATTATCAGCAATGGTTTTCAATCTGTCTTTTTATCTTCTGAAGTCTCCTAGGAACTCGACTATCTTGATTGAATAGACGAGGCCGTGATCAACCCTGGCAAGACTCCCGCGAAATTTGCAATCAGAATCCCAAACGAATCATAGCTAGAAAGATCGAATTTGTTAAACCTAATATGCGGGAATTCAGTGAGGATCACTGAGTGATTGTTTGATGTTGTGCGCTTTTGCAGGGAAATCACGCCTTACTTCGGAAGATATCTTAAATCAATTTACACCGGCAGCTGATTGAGGCAGCGCTCTGCAGGCGATGTGAAAACTTTGGCACTTTCCGAAGATTATCAGTCGAATTTGATCATTTGTTGATCGCTAAGATTTGTAAACAGCGGAGTATCAGTGATCTTGCGTTTTTTGCCGATAATTTCATTATTAACGAACTGAAGATAAAGCTAATGATGTTTTTAAAGATATGATATCACTTTTTGCTGATAGCATCTAAGTTTTCATTGCTGCAAGGTTGGCTTCACCCTATCGAGGTACGAAATAAATGAAAATTATATTTCACTCTTGTGAAACTTTTTAGGACTCATGCAGCAAACATTGTTTGCTTTGGTAGAGTATAAATCCAGTCATCCTACGCAACATAGGCGTACTTTTCAGAGAAGCTGGAAGGTCAAATTTGACAAAAGCTGCTATATGTTGGCAAAATATTCACATATACAAGTACTGTTTACAAGAAACTCATTACAATAGAGTCAACTCTCAGATCACCAAAAAATTAAGAAACTCGAGCATTGGAAAAATATTAGCTAAGAAACTTTTTCATTTCATCTAGACCTCTGAAGCATACTTATGCTTGTTTATTGTACTCATTGCTTGGTACTACTCCTTGACTACTTGAGTAATAATGTCTTGACAGAGGCGTGGTTTCGTAACATTGGTTTTGAAATGTTTATGAAGGGACAGACCCCCCCCCCCCCACCGATATATGCAACGTCAATTTGAGGAAACCTTCTGAGAAACTATTAGAAACGTTAAGCACTCAAAATCTGATAATTTTAAGAAATCTTTAGTACTTGGTCAATTTATTCTTAGTTTCTCATAAAAAACTACGTGTATTTCAGTAAATTACTCATTAAAATATCCTTGCATTTGGGTTGCACGTCCATGCTCTTTTCGTGCGCTGTGCTATGCAATAGCTACAGACAAAAGCTAGCAAACTTGCATTGATTGACCAACGAAGACCTTTCACCCTTAAAAGCCGGATGTCTTATAACTTTAATATCATCGACACCTGCGACATTAAAAAGACTTGGGTTGTATCCGGTCACCGATTACGGAGGCGAAAAGTAGTTCTTAAATTTAGGGGAACATGTCTCAGGGAGCAAGTATTTTAGAAATGGAAGGACACATTTAAATATAGAAATGGCTGAGGGGGGCTGAGGGAGGCCAATTTCAACTAAAAAGTCTACCAAATGAGGAAAAACTGATTACTTTTAGCAAGTTGAGCCACGTGAGTTGAGCAGAACTATGATCCACAATGTTCCTTGCTATTCCATCCTGAAATTGAAACAACTTAAAAAACTGATGCATTGCCAATAATTTCTCAAGATTTCAATGTTGGGCACAACATGGATAACTTTTTCAAAATCAATTAAGGTTACTGTAACCCTTCAGACACAAATTTATCGATTTTTCGTTTTCCTCGTATCCCGATGGTTTAAGTATTTGAGTATCGTTTCAACCAACTCACTTCCAGAAATAACCACAATTACTGGGAACTTTGAGCATTTTAAAAGAAGCAATCATATTTCTCAAAAATTGCGGGAATAGACTTCAGAGGATTAAAGTAAACTCATTTGACCTTGCAGCTATATTCACAACATCCCCTGCTGTTATTTTCTTGATATAACGATTGAACAAGACCGCGCTAAAGCTTTATTGCTTGACCTGCGGCTTTATGTTTGCACTTTCAAGCATAATCGTTTTTCCTGCATGTTCTGCTTCAATTTGATTAAAGCTTGATTTCTTGAAACAAGATTCCGGGGTACTGGTGGGTACTAAAAAATCTTGGTGTACCTAACGGACCAATCAAATCGCTTGACACTTGGCATACAGGGTCACAAAGCATATAACTACAAAAGGGTTTCAGCGATTTATGATAGATCCACTGGTCCGACTTTTATAAGGGTTTAAAAGTTAAAAAAGACATTTCAGACATTAACATTAATTTAAAATTGCATTATTTCTAGACAGTAGGTTTTATCAAAAATTCGTGACACTCTTTTGCAGTTCAGGACCTTAAGTCTTAGGTAAATAGGTAGTCTTGGTCGAACAATGCCCAATGAGGTACACCAAGATTTTTCCGCAAGGGTGGTAAATTTCGCCTAAAATCTAGAATAAATCATTTGCGTTTTTATTTAATCAACTGGTTATATTTTTGTGGTATTCTACGTTTTATTCTGCTTCGAATAACATATAAGTTTGTTTGGTATAGTTTAAGGAACGGCCGTGAAAAGTAGAGTTTCTTAATCGCTGTCTGAAGGGTTACAATAACCTTAAGTCACTAGGCATAGATGAACTTAAATAAAAGTAAATGACAAAAAGCGTCAGAGAAGAAGCCTCGTGCATTGATAGAGGAAAGGAATTGTAGAGGAATTCAGCAAGCAAAGATCTAAATTCTTTCAATTTTGGGGAAAAGTTGGAGAATGCCGAACAACATATGCATGAATCCTTTTTTGAAAATAGTACTGTATACAGTAGCACTAATAGACGATTGCTCTAAAGGCGGTGGTGAAGAACTTTTTACCAAGATGCACTACTTTTTTAACCGATTCCTCCTCTCGTGATATCTTTAAAGATTCCTAATTGGAACGCAAAAAATGTAAAAATTTCTCGCTGCCATCTTTGGTGCAATTTTTCTATTGGAAATGCAGGAATTTATGGAGTCAGGGTGCATTCTGTTCTAAAGACGAGGCAACTTTATAATGAATTTTGAATTAGTTTCTAGTGCTTGAACTGCTCGACAATTCTATAATGAATTTAACAAGCTGCTGTGATGCTTCAATTTCTTGTCGGTAAAGAAAATTAGCATCCTCTTACAAGACAACGGCCAAGTTCCATACAAATTTCCTAAAAAAAAGTGCTATCCACATCAAACAGAATAAAAACATCAAGATCTTTCTCATCATTGCATTCAATGTACGAAAATATTTTCAGATTTTGACTCTTTCTACTGTCTTAAAAGAAGTATGCTGCTGCTTATGAGAATCTTACCTAAACAGTTTTCTCCAAAGCAGACCTTTGCAGATTTTGGATAGATAAAGGAGAGAGAATCCTACATCGACTGATGTAAAAGCGCATTTTCACTAAAAAATGTTCGAGTCAAAAGCGATAGGAATTCTATAGAATTGATACCAGTGCATGCGCACATCAGACAAAGGAATTCTCTGGCGAAAAACCCGTACTCTGAAAGTTGAATTTTTTTCAACTTTCTACTATTAGTTCGCGCAGAAATCTTTCTTGCTACCACCTTTTTGCTATGTTTGTATTGCTTTATTTTATCTAGTGATTGCACTACAAGCATACTGTAGACCCTTCAAGCTCAATCATTGAACAGTTATTGATTTGTAATTTCCCAAATCTTTAGATTGATTGTTTTCTCCTTGTGGAACAAGTTTATATTTTATAATATAATATTTTTGAGAATTTAAACTTGCCTGCCATGCCAAAGAAAAATGCATTGGAGAGGATGGCAAGAGCATGAATGAAGGGCTTAAATTTGCTTTCGTTGTCGTTGTTTAATGCAATGTGGTTGGTCTAATTCATTCAGTTGTCAGCCAACCAATAGTTGATGCCTATGCTCATTCCACAGAGTTCGCTTGGAAGTTGATCAGATAAAGGAATATAAAGGAAGCGTTATTGTTCTATTTGCTGCATTTCACTGATGCATGCTATTGACATACGAAGCGACATGGTAACTAAAACTCAATACAACTTAAAATACAGATATCAACAATGTCAAGTTGTCGATGAGTACAACAATGTGATGTCGCTAGGCAAAGGAAGCATTTTTTCAAAACTCAAAGCTTTTCTTAATTTCACATCAAGTGCTACAAATTTGAATATCTGCAGTAAGAAATGCTTTGAACTCCATCAAAATTTTATTGAAGTCTTTCTTTGATGTAAGAAACGCATTCAGGTTTCAGTAACCCAGAAAAGTGAAATGAATTCCAGTAAATTAGATGGGTACTCCATTACTGGGCCATATTTATCAACAGAACAGTGTTAGAACCACATGATAATGAACATTGTTTATCTTCTATGGTCCCTGGTCCAAGCTCTACGTTTTTGACAAAAATCTTTTCCCTTGCCTTTCAGTTTGAAACTTTCCTTTGCCCTCGACTTCATTAGAAAAATATCTGATCTAAAATGCATTTGAAAATGCTATATTTCTAAAACAGGAGGAGCATTTAGAATGTTCTCCTTCAACAAACGTTAAAAAACAACTACAATTAGACAACCAACTCATATCATGTCCTTTGATAGATAATAACTCGGAACTTCGTTCCAAAGCGACATAAAATGAACGACTTTAAACATCATGAACTTCTGTGGGTATTTTCTTCGCGTAACCTAGAAAGTAAGCAAAGCATTTTAAAAATAATGCACAACTTGTCACTTTTTTATAATTTTCCAATGATAGTGTGGGGAAATGAGTCAGAGTGTGGCAAAATTAGTCAATTGATTTTCCTTCTAAAATTGATGCAAAGTTTCTTTGTTTGGAAACTTTTCTCTTTTATAAAATAAACTGGTTTCATTCAACTAAACCAAAATAACAGTTAAATCCATCAAATTGCCAATGATCCTGTTTGCCCCATTCTGGCCAATTTTGCCCCACCCTACCCTATCAGACAAAAATAACCTAAGACAAGTTGGTTTAGATCAAATCAAATCATGATCGTTTTATTTAAGCCCTCTTTCGTATGGAAAGTACCATTTTGATGCAAAAACGCAGAAATTTGAAAACAGTACATTGCTTATAGCATTTTTGTTCGATTGTTTGGACCTCCCAAAAATCTCATCAATTTTTTATGACCGAGAGACAGATGAGTTTATAGCTCAGACCATCAGATACCAAAATTTACGTTAGACTTTGAGAAACGTGAATATTTGCCTTTCACAACCCCTTTACTGTTAACTATCTCACATGATCTGATGAAAGGTGGGGATTCCATTTTAGTAACCAAGGCAGATATCCATTTTGTTCAGGATAAATAGCTTTACTACTTGATGTACTTGATATTAACCATATTTTCAGTTTTCACTGTCGCATATCCTTGCTGTGGCATCTTCGCCTGCGAATAAATCTACCCCCGGATCTATCAACCAATCTATTTTTGTGTGCAAATTTTCCAGTTGTGCGACGACGAGTTCCACAGCTACCCCAAAATCTGCGTCTAGTGCATGGCCATCCAGGGCGAGCATCAGCCTTGACTTTTGATCTTGGGGTTTCCAAATCATCAAGATCATCTAAAACGAGGAAATCTTGATATCAGCCTATTTATCCTTGTTTTTCTTCTGGTGTTGATACATGTATTTTTTACAAGAAATTTAGAATCTGGCCCAGTGCTGAAAGTTTTTATAAATTCTCATAATCTAAGAATTAAGAGTTTTTTAATGGTTTCTTGGAAGTTTCTTCAAATTCTCGTTGTGTTCATCGGTGTTGGATATTATGTGCCTCTGTGACCATTTCACAGCGAATGTTGTAGAAATATGCCTCTAATCAAAACTATTGAGTAAAACAGCAGAAAAAAGCAAGCGAAAATATGCTTTTGTTCTCCTGGACCAGATGAATAGTTTTATT
This sequence comes from Aurelia aurita, assembly GCA_004194415.1. Taxonomy (NCBI): domain Eukaryota; kingdom Metazoa; phylum Cnidaria; class Scyphozoa; order Semaeostomeae; family Ulmaridae; genus Aurelia; species Aurelia aurita. Next base: position 486,770 of record REGM01000010.1, on the reverse strand, counting down.
TAATAAGTTTTTCCAATGCAAAGATTTTAAACTTTTGGTGATCTCATAGTTCGGTTTTTGTAAGAAATTTCTTACCAAAAACAGGCTCATTCTTAAAGGGAATAGACATAACGATATAGAGTGGTCGTTAGATATAGGCTAAAGAAGATGCTTTCACAATCATTGTTTTTTTAGCTACTCAATGAAATGGCACATGCCAAAGTTATCTAATACAATAGGGTATATTTCTAACTTGGCCCTGGCCAGCTTTTAACTATGTCGATTCTCTTTAATATTTGAACAGATATTTTTCACTAGAGATAAACAATAAAATCTAGTGTAGGACGGAACAAATAGGTTATTTTGGTAATGTGAATTGTGCCTGACGAACAGTCTATCAGTACCTTCATGATATCTTGGTATCATCTATTGTAGGGTCTCGCTTTTCAAAGTAATTCTTTAGTCTTTTACCACAAGTGAGGCAAGTGAGAAACCATCGGAACATGAAAAATGGAACAAAATGTTTTTACCGTCGATTTCAGCTTCGGCTTTGTCATGATGTGCTTCGATATTTTCGATCATTTCAGGTAGTCCGTCATTTTTGAAGGCATCTTCAGTCTCTTCGGGTACATCTGTAACGAGGAAATTGTCATGAAAAACTTAGATTTTACAAGATAATCCAAAGCGGCGACAATATTGGCGGAGTTTTCTACACAAAACGGTAGAGGTTTGAGATTTTCATGTCTTGCATCACTTAATTGTCAATGAAATCTCGCAAAATTATTATTCATTATTATTATCATTGATAATATGATCATCATTTTATTTCATGCTGGCAACTCACAATAGCTAAAAAGTAAAGTAGCAATTTTTAAGAGATAAGCTAATTCAAGCCAACGCACTATTAAAGTACAAATATAAAACATATGGACAAAAAGTTCCAGCAAGACAATAATTATTTTCAATGTAAAACAATTATCTAAAACTCATAAAAGCAGAAATCCGAGATATGTGCTCTGTATAGTCGGAAATTGCACTATGAAAACATGACCAATTTCCTATTTTGAGTCGTGGAACAGAATTTAAATCTTTCATTTCCTAGAGGAAGGACAGCAATGGAAATTTTCATGGGAATTTGGACGATTTTTAAAATCTACATATCCTTTTCTTAGGATATTCACGTATGTGTACAATTTTTTTAGTTGTTTAACATTGTAAGCGTAAAATATGCTGTGTGTTAGCATAAGTACAAGCTAACAAGGAAAAACTTCTATAAAAAATTCAAAATTCAAAATTCAAAAATTCTAGAAAACGTTCAGGGCTCTATGCAGCGGGGGCAGCAGGAATAATTTCTCCCTAAAAGACTCTTCTTACGAATTACAGTGATTTAATCAATTTGGTTGGAATCTCATCGTCTCGTTTCCTCTTGAAGATATTAAGATATATTCGCCCATACATTAGGCCATTAGGGCTGTCTTGCCAAGGCTTGGTTCGCACTGGAGTAAAAACCGCGTTAGAGTTGGGATAACATGTACTCAAATTTCATTTTTAACGCATATTTAGTGAGTTATCGCTTCCAAATGGAATCACAACGTTTTATTCCATCTTCAAAGGCACCGGAAAAATTCTCAAATCGAGGCAAAAATAATCTCGGCGCTTTTTCCATAGTTTTTTACTGTATTTTTAACGCGTTTTTACTGCGGTAAGAAACTAAGCTTTACAGTTCTCAAATCCATTTCTAGAATCCGTTTCGAAGATGAGCCCTTCTTTTCCCAGGGATTAGGCTCTTTTTTTTATATTCATCTAAAATTTTACAATACATGTTACTACCTACTATACCTTACTATACAACTATACAACACTACAGGGACGATGCCAGGGAGAGCAAAAGACTATGACTACCCCCCGGCCATTACATAAAACATGCAACTAGATGACAAATAAGTATACAACTACAAACATGTTACACCTAAACGATTAAATGCTGATAAATGCTAAAACATATAAACTACACTACTAACAATTAAAAACTAATGGATACTATACTAGATTCTGTCTGACATTAGATGTCAGGTCAGGGTGGTGGTGGATGAAATATTGACACGAGCGCAAACTCGTTCTAGTAAATTTTTGTTTTTGTTTTTGTTTTTTTCTTACAATGCCTGACATCTAATGTGAAACAGAATTTACAAAGAAAAAGAACATTTACGTTAAGGGACTTTGTGGCTGCTTGGTACTGAAGTTTCAAAAGATCTTAATCAAACCGACCAGTTTCGTGGATGAAACGTTATATCATTGCGAGTATATTTCTGTT
>REGM01000010.1:457028-484310 GCA_004194415.1 Aurelia aurita | reverse complement strand
GTGGTGGATGAAATATTGACACGAGCGCAAACTCGTTCTAGTAAATTTTTGTTTTTGTTTTTGTTTTTTTCTTACAATGCCTGACATCTAATGTGAAACAGAATTTACAAAGAAAAAGAACATTTACGTTAAGGGACTTTGTGGCTGCTTGGTACTGAAGTTTCAAAAGATCTTAATCAAACCGACCAGTTTCGTGGATGAAACGTAAAGTCATTTCGAGTATATTTCTGTTCATGTCATTTGAAAGGTCTTGATCACCATATAACAAAAGCTGCGCCAAAGCATCATTTGAAAGATTGGTGATATGTACAAATGGTCGTAATAATTCTACAATTCCAGCGAGAAGATCTTGTCGTTGAACTTCAAAAGAAGGGCACAGCAACAAAAAGTGCTCCGTATCCTCAATGCCATCGCTTGTTGGGCACATTGGATTAGGCTCTGGTACCCAATATGGTAGTGTAATCGCTACATCTCTCAAATTATCAATTCGCAACTCGATAAAATTGAACAACAAAATTTCTTACCTATTTCATATCCACATGCTATGGTGACGGCAGAAATAGCAGCTAAGAGAAATACTTTCGTGTTCATTTTGATTTTAATTTCCTGAGCAATAGGGCTGTAAAAAAAGAAACGATATTATACAAAGATTGAGAGATAGTTTATTACAACAAGGGTGCATCGAAGGTTAATTTCGCCAACAAATTTTGCAGTGCCGGGTCAAATTTAGCGGGGAATTTGGATTGGAATGGCTTAGGACAGGTAAGAAATTGTCTTTGCTTGTGTTTAATCATTTCCGCAAAGTTCCAAAGCAAAGAATCGCGAAAATTGTCTGGACACGTGTTTGACCGAATTCTTCCTGCTGCATGGGCTTACAGAGCTCTTTTGAAGCATTTCGGAAAATCGAGAGGCCAATGGACTAACATAATACACAGAAATCTTAGAACACCTGCAAGTGAAATAGTCCAAAATCTCAATTTAGGAGATAACAAATTCAAGTAAAAGCTTACGTTTCAAACAGATATCTAGATAGGCTTGAGCTGCGGCTGGCACTCCAGGCAAATGCGTTTCAGGTTGGACGGTAGCAAAAGACAAGGTTTGAGACACGAGGCCCTAATTTATAGAACCAACATTCCTTGATGTTGATTTCACTGTGCTTGATAAATCTCAAATTAATGAATGACCATGTCATACTATAGATATATGAAATTGAAAATATTGCGAAATCTAAACATAGTGAAACAAAAGATGAATGATAAGAAGAATAGAGAAATGAACAAGTGATCTGAAGGGGAAGTTTAGTTTCTCATGCACGAAACAAAAATTGAAAAGTTTCAACGAAAAGGCGTGAAATTTTTGCAACTTCCAAGAAAAATTCTTCCAGCAGGGGCGCACATTCAAATTTTGTTTGGGGGGAGGTGAAACCATGCTCTGGACCGACCATAGCGGGAAACTTTTTTGGACCGACTGCGCGTATATAAAATGTTTTGCGCTCATTAGCAACAGCGACGTAGCAAGGGCAAATTTACTGGAAGGTATAAAAAGGAGGGGTCTGAAGGCAAAGCCCCCAGGAAAATTGTTGAGGATACGCCCTCTACTTTGGCTTAGAACGCCTCTCCCGATTCCATGTTTATCTGTGGTAAAATATAATTTTTGACCATTTTCTAACAGTTTTTTTATAAATTAGCGTCCCCAAGAAAATTTGTTGCGTAAGAATAATTTTCTTTGGCTTAAAATGCGTATCTATATCTCATATTTACCGGTGACAAATTGCAGACTGGGCACTTTTCTAACAGTTTTCTATGAATCGCCACCTCTGTGAAACTTTTTGCGCAAACACCTTTTACTTTGGCTTAAAACAACTCTCCCATTCAATTTGCAGCATTTCTCCGTAAAATTTTTAACCTATCCTACCCATACCCAACTACTTTCTCCTCGTTTTTGAAAGAATCTCGAAGATCATCTTTTGACAAAGGTGAGGGGAGCAATACCCGGGGGTAGGGGAGCAAATGCCCCCGATCCTCCCGTGTCCACGCCACTGATTAGGGATCTAAGATTCTTTTCTTTTGTTTTTTTCTTAACAAATATCAAATCGAACTGTCGTCGTGAACCAATATTTTTCAATTCGAAAGAGTTCTGGAGTCATCTTTGACTAATACTTGTTGGAAACCAGTTGTCGAGGAGACAGTGGCTTCAACTAATGAATGAAACCTTTGTACTGCTGTCAATCAGAATTTTCTAACAAGCAATAAGTGAAATTGGAAGATTTTTCGTCCAAAATTTCGGCGCGAAAACTGAAAATTGCCTTGGCCGAAAGGCAGTTTTAATAACTGAGGTCTTGAAAGTGTCTCGGAACCGAATTTCAAACTTTTGAGACCGAATATCCAGAATTATTGGGGGGTGTTTAACCCCCCCTCACCCCCATGATGTGCGCTCCTGCTTCCAGGACTGAACAATGTATGATGCTATGATGCAGAAACTTGCTGACAAAAGTGCTTTCCTAACATTTTCGCAATCTCATACATGTTACCTTCTGTAGTCCTCGCTTTCATAAGTACTCCACTCTTGAGGGGGGGGGGGTAAAGGTTAGAATAGGTAGCGAAAAAGTTTTCATTCCAGAAAAATTGAGGCCACGCTTGTCATAAGAACATGGCGAATAAGAAAACATGTTCCCTTTGATTGCGACTTTCTCATTGACCAAATTGAAACTTTAGTGGGCTATCTGATTGGCTGATTTCCAATTAGCTCACAATATGTATTCTTGTTTCTTTTCTTTCAAATCTCACCTGACGATTTGCAGTGATTTGGTTTTGTTTGATTTGACGATTTTATTTCGAATAACATTAGACGTTACAAAGAGAGTACAAAAAGAGAGTATTTGTTGAAAAATCCAAATTTCAAGCTTTTAATATCTTAAAAGACATGATTCACTTTGCATACTGTCTTCGTATCAAGTGTGATCGAATTGACCAATTGGCGACAAGCATTATTTATTTCATGTACCTTAGGGCCTAATATTTGTGACTAGAATTTATTGACTAATCAATCGATCACTGTTATCGCTGCAATGCAAACTGTGAAACCTTGATGTTATGTTGGCGGGGGGGGGCAAAGGTTCTTTGAAGGTTATCAAGGAGGCAATACGAACCCTACCCTGGGATATAAAAGCCTGCAAAAATTAACCACAGCACACTGAAAATGTGGTTCAAATTAAACATTTGAAATATAGATTTATTGTTAATTCATATTTAATTTTAATACGGGGTGACTCAAAAAAATGTCCCCCTGTTTGAAAAATTATTGCAGCCAACGTAGTTGTGCTATAATCATAAAAATTGATTTTTATTATAGCTAAAAGATTGAAGTATTCTTGATATTTTTTGGAAATGTTTAAAATAGTATTCCCTTGGTAAATTCGAAAAGATTGAAAAATTCAGTCTTACAGAAAAGCCAGAAAATGGCCTGAAATGCATGATCAAATTTTCCAGATCTTCTGAAATCCATTTGAAATCCTTTTGAGAATTAGCATTACTAATAAAATGATAAACTGAAACTGAGATGGAAACTGAAACTTAAATTAATATCTTATTATTGCTCTGAAAAAGGAGTATTGAAAATAGTAAAACTGACAAGTTGCAGTTCTTTTATTTCGAGATGCTTTTGATCGTGCGTTTTAGACCATTTTCTTGATGTTCTGCAACATTAAATGTTTGAATCTTTCGGCTTTAGCACGGGACTACTAGTTTGTAAATAACCAAATAGAATGCAAAAAAACATCAATCTTGTAGCTATTAAAAAAATTAAATTTGATGATTATTTCCAAGCAAATTTGTTGCAATGATTTTTGGAACAGGGGGACATTTTTTTGAGTTACCCGGTATTTCATGTATTTTAACTTTTACATTCATCTCTTACACACCTTTGCCTTAGACGCTCCTACACACTTGCACATTTGCCGAGAGATGCAAATTGTCAAATTCTGATTACAAGAAGATCTCTCCAAGCAGCAAAATCTGACATGGGTGGCGCTAGGATAAGGCTAGGGGGTCTACAGCCCCTCCGTCAGAAGTATCTAGCCACTGTCGAATAGGATTTTGCGATATATTCGTTGTTAATTTGGCAAAATGACGTATGAAAACTGCTTTTTTAGTCATTTTAGCACTCCCTTTTAGAAGTTCTGGCCTCCATGTCGGAAAATTTCAGGTTATGAAAGCGAAGATAAAATTCTGCCAGCAGAATGCTTTTACACGATACTGGAGTTTGCCGGTAGGATAATGGCATACATTGCCGTTTTGCAAACCAATATCATACATATCCCAGGTAGAATTGCGAGTTGCTGCCATCAAAAAGGCAGAAATCAGATGATACTTTATTGTCATCACCTGCCTGCATCGGGCAAAAATTCAAATACGACTTTACTGTAAATCTACTAATCGTGATTATGAAATTAGTTCGTGCTACATGGACATTAAGTAGTCTTGTATCTGGCATTCGCTAATGACAGAGGTAAATAACACTACGCATTGATCAAGCGAAAATGCCACCAATCAGACATTGGTCATGTAAGAAATTAGATTATTAAAAGATGGATGCGTTTTAAAACATACTCATCAAGAAGAGACAGTAAAGTTGCTTATTCTACCAAGCCTAGGGGAACTACTTCATGTGACTGATGTATGATATCATATAGTTTTCTTGTGCAAAGTTATGCTAGATGGCTATGCAATGATGAAATAGCGAACATTTTTAGTAGCGGGAAATTCATTGCCCAATTGACTATCAGGACTATCATTGACATCAGGATAATCATTCCTATTAACAGTAGGCTTACAAGTGAGTGCGTTCGTTTCATCACATGTTTAGGCATTTTGACATTTTCTGCACTCTGGACATTTTCTGCAAGTTTGTTTCAACAAGTAAATTTTACCAACTTAAAATTAGAAATATATGGATTTTGAGAGTGAGGCTAATTGGCACTCTTCATAAAATGAGGTCAAGATGAGAATTTCCGCTTCTTTAATTGTTTAATTATTCATTTATTTCTAATAATTTTGGATACATGTATTGAAACATCGTGGCAGTGATACAATGTATAAAAAAAAACAATTTTGTTGACATAAGTAACATAGGTAATTGATATTGTCTTGTCTCAAAGCGGTACAATTAGGACGATTCACCTCCATCTCTGGATTGAATAAGTAGATGATTGCACTTCGAACCTAGTCAAGTTCTGCAAAATGTTTCATGCTTAAAATGTGATAACACAACCGTCATCACTTCCGTCGTCAGCTGCTTTTGGCTCAAAATAAAAATGAGGTTGACGTAATCCCTCGACAGATAAGGCAAGCTACCGATAAGCAATGCCATATGACTCTATGCTCTTTCTTGATTGCATGATATACTCGTGATTCTCCAGTCTTCTTTTGTTTAACGTCTGAGCAAATTTTAAAGAGATCTCAAGTTTGTGGAACTGCTCTTGACGTAAGAACGATAGCCAGGATCTTTTTCTGGCGTCGTTGCTGATACTAGATTGTTTTAGCAAGNAAACCTAGTCAAGTTCTGCAAAATGTTTCATGCTTAAAACGTGATAACACCACCGTCATCACTTCCGTCGTCAGCTGCTTTTGGCTCAAAATAAAAATGAGGTTGACGTAATCCCTCGACAGATAAGGCAAGCTACCGATAAGCAATGCCATATGACTCTATGCTCTTTCTTGATTACATCATATACTCGTGATTCTCCAGTCTTCTTTTGTTTAACGTCTGAGCAAATTTTAAAGAGATCTCAAGTTTGTGGAACTGCTCTTGACGTAAGAACGATAGCCAGGATCTTTTTCTGGCGTCGTTGCTGATACTAGATTGTTTTAGCAAGGAGATTTGAGTGAGGAAGACGCCAAAGATGAATCACGAAACTTCGATTGACTTCAGATCTCTATCTTCTCTCATTATGACTTCCACGTTTTTTCACGTCACATCTTATAAGATTGTAAAGTTGCAAAACAGCTGCAGTTTTCAAACTGCTAAATGTATCAGAATTTTCTATCAAATGTACTTTTGATAATGTTCATCCTAACATTTTTCTTAGCCCATCATCTGCTCGAGGTGTTAACCCTATTCTAACCGGGTAAATTTGTATCGATTTTCTACCACAGGGGGCGTTTCCCCACCCCTAATTATCTCCGCAACTATAGTAGTTATGATAAGGCAACCAAAACAATGCAAATTTTGATGAAATCGAGCTATTAGCATCAAAAGGTCTATTTTTGCTAAATAACTGGGTAGAGTCACCAAAAAACTCTCCAAATACCTGCTTGATATCCTTGCTTTGCAGTTTCATGTAATTTTATATCAATATTTTTGGTCCCTAATTAATTAACTAATTAATTATGGACAATAAGATTCAATGCAAAATTGTTAGCGCAATAATAATGCTTAAACATAATCAATTTGGCATTTACTTTTGAAATCAGACGTCTTCGTCAATATTTGAAATCATTCCATGATTTTTCATGCAAAAATTACTAATTAATTAGAAATATGACGTCATAAAGATTGATGACGTCATACAATTTAAAAATAGCTGATGTCAGCAAATATAGATAAATTATATATCAAATGAAAGTACTCATTGAGACAAATCGAATGTTATATATATATTGATGCGATTGGAGAAGAATTAAAGAAATTAGAGCGATTTTAGTGGTTTTCTTTGTGACCTGTCTCCAAATAAGGGCATCTAGTGGTCACGTGGTTAAACAATAGGCATTGAAATTTTAATTTTTTGATGGCCAATTAAATTTCCATAAAATTCAAGAAGTTTCAGCGTTATAACTATCATCGAAAAAGAGCTATTAAAATAAGTTTGGTAGGGGGGGGGGCGAAAAACGCCTCCCCGGTTAGAATAGGGTTAATAGGGTTAAATGGTCCAATTCCCGAAGCCAAGCAGTCCACTCTACTTGCACATTGTCCTCAAAATTTCAAGCTTTTCCCCGAGATGAGAAGTGTACATAACTTAAAGAAAGACTTCCCCAGGCATCTAGAATCCCACGGCCATCATGCTAACCACAAGGTAATCTACCACCTACCAACGGTTTGACGCAGCTCTGCAAGAAACAACATTTCTGTCAGATTTTCTAAGACCAACGTCACAGACTGTAAGGTTTATTATCTTGATATCTATATTCTCCATGTATTCAAAGAACGTTCCGAAAGCTGACTTTGGCGAAATAGAAAATTTCCGCTAATTTACAAAATTTGCTTGAGTACCGGATGATCTATAGAGACATCAGGTAAATTGCTTTATTATTTTGATAGTAAAGTTTTGCCGTGAAACTACTTCAATTCAACCTTGGAAAAAACTGGTGTGCTTGCCCATCTCTTCAAATTTCTCATCCATGTGCAGGGCTAGTGAACACAGTTGTGGTATTTCGTTTTGATGTCTATTCCGGTAAATCAAATGTAAATTCTTTTCGAAGCTGAAGTGAAGTGCAAAATACGGCCGAGAAAACAGAGAGCGTCATATGAAATGAAATTGTAGGTCACTTGTCATATCAGTCTGTATTCAAATTTTTGCATATTCCTATTTGGTATTTGCCGCCTCTATTCAATCTTTGTGTGTTACACACACCTTTTATTATGCTACAACATCGTGTAACTTCTCCCAAATTTCGCTGCTAAGCGTTCTCCGTTATATGGAAGAAAAACAAGAGAGAAAGAACAGCACAATAATATGTTGAGAACACAGCACAACCCCCCGCCTCGAAAACAATAGAAATTTTTATCTCCAGTGCACATGATCCCTCAATTGCATTGTTTGTTATCCCTCCGGATAACTGCATGCCCTCCGAATAACTGATGTTATCCCTCCGGAATCACGACGCTATCCCTCCGGACTACTACATACATACATACATACATACATACATACACATACATACATACATACATATTTTATTTGATATGCAGGCCTTTCTAATATGGCAGCATAAAGCTGATGTGGACCTGCTATTAAAAGAAAAGTAATACTCTAAGTGTACGAAAATGAAAACTATTTGTCAACCTACTTACAATCTTCAGTTTAGAATTCTCTGCAAAAATCCGTTCTTTACAATGTTAAAAATACTTAAAATCTTTATCCTTATTTAGCACCATACTAGAATTATCGAATGAAATTGAATTTATAATCTTTGAGTGGTTACGAAGACGTTTCTTGAAATTTGTATAATTTGTGTTTTCTTTAAGTTTTCTAGCAGTGCATTCCACAATATGGCTGCTCAATGCTTGAATGATTTCTTCCCGTGTTCAGTCTTTGGTCTAGTAATATTTATTGTTAGATTATCTCTCAGGTTACGATGACTCTGTTTCTTAGTAATGATGCTGTTGATCTCTTCAGGGCAATGTTCATAGTAAGCTTTATATGCGAGGCAAATGACACTTCTTTTTTACATATAGCTGATTCTGATTGGCATCCATTTAACTGTTTGAAGTACTTTACTGTCCTGTATTCCTTTAGGAATTTTGTGGACTAGGCGTGCTGCTCTTAGGTGCACTTTCTCCAATTTTTCTATTTTCGCTATAGAACAGTTACCCCAAACAGAAATTCCATACGTCGTACTCGGCAGAATACCTTTGAAGTAAATTGTCTCAAGAACACTTGTTGGTAAACTTGTCATCCTCTTTAGTTGCTTTATCTTTGCATTCATGCTTGTCGTCACTTTATTTATGCGAGGGTCCCAGCTTAGCTTGTTATCGAGTATCATTCCCAAACATTTAGACTCGGTCACATATTTAACTTCTTTTTACCCCAGCATAATTGATCTTAATGGTCCGATAAATGACCTTCTCGTGATAATCATGACTTCGCTCTTGTCTGGATGTATTGCTAGACTGTTTTTATGACACCATTTACTAATGTCATTCAGGGCATTTTGGATCTGTAATGTCACCTCATATCTACAGTTTTTCCGATGTAATAATACTCCGTATCATCAGCATACATCTCTAAGCTTCTTGTGGTGCAGATATCTGGCAAGTCATTAACATGGATACTAAACAGTTTCGGTCTCACCACTGAGCCTTGTGGGACTCCGTATTTAACTTCTTCAAGGCTGGAGCAGTTTCCATTAATTTCAACATATTGCTTTCTTTCTATTCTGTAAGTAACTCATGATAAGGTTAAAGACAGGACCAGTAATTCCAGCAGCCTGTAATCTCATTAACAGGGTATTATGACAAACAGAGTCAAACGCTTTTTTAAAGTCTATAAAGAGGATACCAATGACTTTATTATCTTCTAATGCTTCTCTCCAAGTCTCTGTCAAATGTAATATAAGTGTTTCAGTCGATCGTCCTTGCTTAATGATGGTCACTTGACAGACCCCCCCTTTTGTGAAATGCTCTTCAATTCTTCAATGCTATCAACTATATTCCTTCGTAATGATTCTCTCTTTCTAAAGTGTTTCCCTGTTTTGGAGCTGCCTTCACTCTGCTAAATCTTCCATTGCGATGGGTACTGCCACTTTTCTGTTATCCCTGTTATCTTTACTGTGTGACCTCCCCCACGCTACTGCGTAGCCTCCAGCTTACTGAATGTATCCCTTCGTAATATGATGTCATCCCTCCGTCACAATGTTTGTTATCCCTCCGAAGAACTGACGTCATCCCTCCGCCGTACTGTCCGTTATCCCTCTGGATCACGGAACAACCTCCGCCTTACTGTACGTTATCCCTCCGTCGCACTGAACCCTTACGCCTTACTAAACAATCTCCGGATTACTGCACAGACGTTATACGGGGTGTTAATTGTAATGCGAGGATTCTTATTAAATAATTCTGTAACTTCGCTTCAAGAACCGTGAAGCGCAGTAATCTTCGAGCAGAATCGGGTTAACACCAAGAAAAAAGGCATCTGGCAATAGCAATAGCAAGTGATAGTACAAAGCAATTTACGACTGAGAACATTTGAATTTATGTGGCTGATTAGTCAAGCCGCAATTGGTCAAGCAAGTCTGAAACAATGGTCTTCAAGTCACTCAATGAGCTGGCTCCACAATACTTGTGTGGACTTTTCACAAGAAACTCGCAATGCTCCGCCCGTACCCTCCGTAATACTGACACTGACGTAAGGTTACCAAAGAAAAAAATCTGCGAATGGGCAAAAATGCTTTTCTTTTCGGGGAGCAAAATTATGGAATAGCCTCCCAGCTGAGTCCAAACAGGCATCCTCTCTGAATAGCTTCAAAAGTCTATTCAGACATGAGGGCGAGGCCGGATCTTGTGGCGGGGGCGTTGGCTGCTCTTGGTTGGCAAGCTGGGCTGGGGCGATTGGTGGTCCGGGTCTACGGTCGCCGGTTGCTTTGGCTTGGCATGTCGATCGGGGGTGGCTGGCGCTGGTGTTACAGAGTCTGCCCTTGCCCAAAATTTGTAATTTGCTTTGTAAATATTGTAAATATTTTCTTTTAATATTCTCTTTGTAAATATTTTCTTTTAATATAAATTATCAATTATTGTAATTAGGTTTTAACATTATGGTTTTTGTTGTAATTAGGTTTGGACTATTTTTATTTTAGATTATATTGTAACTGTTTTTAATGGAGGGCCCCTTGAAAATCAGCCTTTGCTGAAGGGCAACCCTCCCTAAATGAATCAAATATCAAATATGCTTTTAAACTTCGATTATAAGAAAGACCACAATGTATTTCCTTCTAAATTTGTAAATTGTAATTTTTTTGCACGGCCCCCTGAAAAACAGCCTTAGCTGACGGGGTTACCGTGGTTAAAGAATATAAAATCAAATCAAATTAACCAAGCTTCAGGCATCGACCTTTTTGTACGACCAGTCTGTTAAATCCGTGGCTTGATAATCAGCCATAGATATCAGCCAGCAGCCTTTGCAAGCGAGAAGCACAACAAAAGAGCAGATTTAAAGGTTCAACCCAAGTATCAGTTTCAAAATCATCCGCGAAGATTTTCGTATCGAATTCAGAAGAGATCCATCAGCAGTGGTAGTTGCTGTTTCGCTTGCTGTTGCAAACTGCTTTGTTCTAATGGAAGCAAGAGATGTTACTTTGTTACACAATCCACCCTAGTTGTTCAGGCAAATGTTTCCAAGAAGATTTCTAGTTTGTCTGCCTTTTGTCAAAGATTGTTCCTGGAAGCAGGAAAATCCGGCAAAGAACTGTATTTAAAAATAGTTGCCTGCCCCGTTTGCATTGCAAGACCTGTTCTCGGTAAATTTACGGAAAGCAGCAATTAGCGAACCTTCCTTTCCGAGGTCCTGTTGACTGTCCTAAAACGTTGTTTAAGGACTTGCTCAGCTTCTTGCCTTTAACAATTCATTTTGATTGGAAAGATAAGCAAACTGCGTTTAAAAACCGATAACGAAATGTAGAGTTTTGAATTGCCTCTTCTACTTCCAACTCTCCTTTTCAGACGTGAATTGATAAAGTCATGTGACATGTAGACTTGGGGTGTGTTTGATTGGTAATTCCAAACCTACCAAATTCTGAAAAAATTAGACTTCGCAGAGACGGAAATATATTTCCCAATCAAACACAAAAATCTTCAAAACAGCAGGTTTCGTATTCAACTCCAGGGTTTTGCTAATGAAAATGAGAATCTCTCCAAAGTTTGCCAAACCTTCTGAATTTTGGAGCAGAAGGTTCAGAAGGACTTCCAAACCTACCAAACCTACCGTTTTCAGAATTTTGGGGTCAATCAAACGCGAATTCCGAGTCTACCAAGCCTACCAGTACCAATCGAACACACCCTTGATGTCGTGATGACGTGACATGAATCAGAATATTCTTGAGCATAACATTTTTATCAATTCCTATAAATTCTTATATTGTTAAATTAGACGGTGAAAGGAGGAGACAAAGTACAGAAAAACAATCAGAACAAATTTGAAGAGTATAAAATCGAACTTGGCGATAATTTGAACACTATGAAAAACCAGATAGCACCGATATGAGAAGGAGTAATACATTACATGGTGCATGATAAATTGGCTAACAGGGAACTTTCGGTACATTGAACTTGTCCTGCCTGTTTCGTAAGGGAATTTTGATAGATGAAAATGACTTAACGTCCAATTGCCAGAAAAAACCAGGAAGGGCTCAGCCATTTGAATGAATTGTTCAATAAGACCGCGTTATATTTCTCTTTCAACAATGAGATTGCTAATCGAAAAGTCACAGTGAATTCTTTAATGTGAAAGCTGAGTGGGCATACAGTCATTCGCCAATTTGCTTAAGAGGAAACAAGATTTTAAACTACGTTGTTCTTCTTCATTTAAAAGCTAACACACAATGCAAAGAAAGATACCAGGGAAAAATGCAAGCTTTGTAGAATATCTTAGAAATATCATTTTGCTACGAAAATTTCTTGGAAGTTAAAAGCACTTTCTCAAACTATACGAATTCATAAATAGATTTCAAATCAAATTTGGCTGAACAAAAGAATATAGAGAAACAGTTTGAACAAAAGAATACCGGTAATCATTTACTCAACACTAGAATGTCACTACTAAATATATGACTAGAGATAACAAAGATGTTTGGTCTGGAATGTTTCTTGTATAAAATTCAATTTGGATGACTTAACTTGGAATGTTCCAAAGTCTGAGCGAGCAATCTTGTTGTCCAGCAGTGACAAATGTATTGTCATTAATCCATTCGACGCACGTGACATTAACAGCAAGGCCATGCACGCCTATGAGCAATGGAAAAATATTCATAAGGCTACTTCAATTTGGTAAAATTCTATACTGTTTAAGAATGTGAGCTCCCGTTGTATAAGATGCCGATAGAATTTTATGCAAATATCTTAGCCAATAGCACAAAACGAAGAAACTTTGAAGCCGTCTCCGAAAACGTTCTGTATATAAGTAGCTACATTCAAATTCGAAAGTTCTAAATTCGCAAGAAATCTCCAATTCAAGAGTTTCTTCTTTGTCCTTTCAAAATCAATCTTTTAAAACTTTGATCCTTTTTTCGTTTGATTTGGGCTGTTTGCAAGCTAAGAACTCTGATTGATTTGATAACATTTTACCGAGAAGAAACCGGTAGCAAATAAAAAAAGCCACCCAATCTAATTAGATTTTGAATAAAGATTATATTCCCAATCTTCAAATAGAGCGGCACCACCCCAATAGACGATTGCGCTAAAGATGGCGGACAGGAATTTTTTACCATGATGCTTTGCGTTACATTGAATTTCGATTCATTTGATTGGTTGATTTCTTAAATACCGCAAAGGATCTTGGTAAAAAATTCCTCGACGCCATCTTTAGCGCAATCGTCTATTGAGCACCCTGGTTTTACAAAATGACTTTACCCTATATAAAGAATATAAAATGAATGAAATTAACTACCCTAAAAATTAAAGAACAAAACGTCTTCCTTACCTCTCATTTTGTGCACAATGTATCCCGCATCAATATCCCAAATGTTGACATATGTATCAATGCTGCAAGTAGCCAAGTAACGACCATTTGGACTGAATGCAACACCATTGACTTTTGCGGCATGGTATGCCCAATTTTTTACTTCCTAGATTTGAAAAAAAACAGACAGATTTTTCAGATAACGCTAGACATCGTTAGGATTGAAACAAAGGATCAATGGATTGAAGTGATTGATCGATTAGGCGCAACTATCTACCGGGAGACACAAACATAATTCCAAGGACCATTCCTTCACTTAAATCTTATTGATAAATATTTTGCTTCAGTGTTTGCATGAAAAATGGTTTAAATTTAATTATAAAAGCTTTGAGATACTACTT
Organism: Aurelia aurita; assembly: GCA_004194415.1. Classification (NCBI taxonomy): domain Eukaryota; kingdom Metazoa; phylum Cnidaria; class Scyphozoa; order Semaeostomeae; family Ulmaridae; genus Aurelia; species Aurelia aurita. The sequence continues at coordinate 470,525 of REGM01000010.1, read as the reverse complement.
GGTGGTTTTGAGAAATGACTGCTCTGTAACGACTGGCTGCACAATTGTGTAAACACCTTTGTTTGAAGTGTGAGTGGTGCAACTGCAACCTAGTTCCATTTAACATTTTAAGGCCACATTTTCACTATGCTGTGTTAAATTGAAAATGGTATTAAATCATGCCGTTCTGGCCTTTCGTTTACACTGAAACGGTTCGTAGCAGGCACCAACTAAGGCGATTTGGAAAACAGAAGGATTTGAAAACGGCGTGAAACGTTTGAATGAAAAAGCTTCAGAAATAAAACGATTTGGTTTCGAATTCACAGTGAGACAATTCTTTCCTTTGTCTCGCTAGAACCAAGTCATTCTGTTTTCGAGAGTTTACACTGAAAATGTTTCATGTCACTTTCAAATCACACCATTTTCGAAGTCTTTTCACTTTGTTGCCGGTAAAGAAAACGTGTCAGTGTAAAGGGAAGGTCAAAATGCCATGACTTCGTACTATTTTTGTTTGAAAACGACATTGTGTTAACGGGACCTAAAAACAAACACAGCTAGATTTTGAATTGTCTTTGGAAAACAGAATTGCGAAAAGGCTTCTTATTTCTCAAACGACGATTTTCAATTGAAAGTCGATTGCTACTTATCACGTGGTTGTGTCTTACAAAATGAGGACTGAATATAACGATTATTTAATTCTGAACGAGAAAAGAATAATTCCAAATTGTTAAGCTGGCTTTTGGATGGTGGTTATATTTACTAAATGAAATTCTTAAGATAAATGAAATGAACTTATAGTCTCTTGAAGTTTGAGTTGCTTACGTTAGCGGCTGGACTAATGCGCGGTAGAAAATCATTGTTTGCAAATGCAAAGTTGCTTTGTACTGGCGTGTCAATCAAAAACAAAGATAATATTGTCACAAAATCCGCCATTGTTATGCTGAAAAGTGAAATTATGATGTTAAAAGGTTCGCAAAATTTTTGATCATATATCGCGTATAAAAAGTGAAACGATTTTTAAAATCATCAACATTTGAATATACTACCAATCATAAAACTTTCCTTATGTTAATTTGTGTAAATGACCAAACTGATTTTAACAATATTGCAGAGTCTTGAAATGGCCTTGAAGTCGTAGTAAATTTTGCTTTTACAAGCTCCCTGGTTTTGAAGCATACTCGGCAGTCATAAGAAACTATTATTAAAATGAATTTTTTATCCCTCACCATCACTTAAATTACCTTGTTGTTGCTTATGTCCATGACGAAGCTCTTATATCAACTTGGACTCGAAATTTCACATCAAATTTCAAGATATTGCTATTTGGCTACAATACGATATTTTGTACAATATTGTTGCTCAAAATATGACTTTTTATGCCTTAATTTCATCATTTCTGTCCAAAAAGAGTACAGTAATGATATTCAATCAAATTTATTTGGTCCTAGATGCAACCACACAAAATCAAACTTAAGGTACGGTAAACGTTTGTAGGCCGAAAAAGCCAATTTTTGGATTTCTTCAAATCTCAGAAGCCCAATTTTTAAGAAACACAAAGATACCATCTTTGGAAGGAACAGAAATGTTGAAAAAGTAGAATTCTTAATCGAAAGAAGGATACTGTAAACTTCTCACGCAAAGTTTTTATGTGTGGTTTAAATCCTAATCCTAGCTTTTCGACCTATTAAGCCGGTCGTGTGTTAGAAAACAAACATGAAACCACATTATATGTATCGATTCCTTTATTTAAATTCACAAATTCCTTTATAAGCGGTAATCGCTTGACCCGGATTACATCGTGGATTATTTAACCTTGATTTTTGCATTTGAATTGGCATCAGTAAAAAACCCTTTTTCGGTACTTACAAATCCACTAGGTGCAGGAAGGAAAAAGCTATTTTGTACCCAAGGAACCAATCGAATGGCTCCACATTTTGCACACTACCAGAGCAGGCTTCAGGCAAGCAAAACGTGTCTCGGAATCTTGGTATGTCCTCTGGTCCGCCTTTTATAGCCCAATACAACTGTGGGAGGGCAAAGAAGTTATTTGCAAATTTATGACAGCGTATATTTTCAAGGGAAGGAGGAATTTAAAGAATCTGAGACACGTTTTGGTAGCTTAGGATGTGCGCTTCCTGTTGATATAAGTTAGATTTTGTTACGTTAAACGCAAGGGTACAAAATAGCTTTTGAAGGAGGTATGCTCTGTTAAGCAATAAAGTTGCCTGGAAAAAATCATCTTACAATGTTTGCCAATTATTTTGATATGGTGAGAATCCCTACATTCTTACTCATCGAATGATGTATAGTTTAACTAGATTCCGCTAATAGTTTGGCTTTTGGGGAGAGAAAACCCAATCTTGTGCTGCAAACGTTTACCGTAACCTTAAAGATCGGTAACAGAATCAAATTTTGGTGATTTCTCAAAAGGATTCACTTTTATCGGGTCACCCAGTATCTTTGTGTCACAAGATTGGAAAGAGGTTTAAAGGATATTAAAAAGACTTAGAAAAGCATTAAACTCACCCGGAAGCCACCCTCAGAATGAGGTTTGAATAGCTTGACAGCTTTCAGTGAATCAGCCGAGGCAAGGTATTTTCCATCCCTAGAGAACCGTAAAAATGTGACGCTGCCATTTCCTCCGCAGTCCTTTTTATTCTTCAAAACATCATGCTCGAGGTCATATGAAACTAGTTGCCTTGCCTAAAACGAACAAAAGAGGTTGTTAACTCATTAAATCAGTAGGGTAAGGTAAAGCAAAATGCGTCAATCAAGTGACCAATTTCGCCTCATACCACCCTAACTTGAATCATTTAATCAATCAATGTATTCAAGTAGCTACTTCTGACTTACTAGTAATCTTTATAGGTAATGTGTCCATACAAGTAGGCCTCCCAGAGCAAGGCATGTGATCAATTAAAATTTCTTTTCAATCACGCATTACAGCAATTTTCTCTATTCATGTGATCAGTTTGAATAGCAACCAATCATTTGCCGAGAATTTGATGGATGTTGACAGGTTGGGTATGTGGACACATTAACTTTAACAACTTAATTCTACTCAATTATATAGAGTGAGTTAAAAAAAATGAATCGATTGTTTAAAAAATCATATTGCAAAAGCTAGACAGCCAATTCGTAAAATGTTTAATCTTTTGTTTCAATGGGATTTCCACTTAATTTTTACTATTTTTCTTACAGTTTCGGTGGCTTCTCTGAAAAGTCAGCTTTTGACAAGATCTGGCACAAAATTCTTTCATGCCTGGTATTCAATTGGGGAAAATATTTACATTTTATCAGATTTGTTGCCATAAAAAATAAAATTCCGCGCCAAAGAACAGTAATTTACCATGCTGATAGTTGGAAATGGTATTAAATGGAGCAAACCACGTCTTTTTTAACCAAAAGCACTGGAAACTACCTCATAAACGGGAATTCCTCAGTTAAATATCAATAACTTCTGCTGGTATTGTGTAAAAGTTGCATGAGTTTCAAAGGTAAAGATTTGTAAGACTTACCTGAGATGAACCAACAGCAACAACAGAATTACTTGGATCAAGGGCAACAGCACTCGGTTCAAAATCCACTTTTTCTTTGTGAACAACCTTTTGGTTGCGAATGACAACAATCTGAAAGAACAGTAAGCACAATCTAAGGATATGACAGTTCTAGAAGGTAACACAGGATACCTTTCGTTCAAGCAATCGTTAACTAGCAATTAGAAAACGAGTAACAAATCAATTCAATGGATCACAATTGGACACCTGTAATAAATCTTCCAAAATCAATTTTGCAAAAAGATTAACAGAAATACTTTATTTGGCGAAACAAACGGCAAACACTGAAACATACGAATAAAACTTGAAAACTGTTCATTCACTAAGTACCTTTTGTTCTGTCTGGATTTTGAAAGAATTTTGTTGGTTTGTCGAATGAAAATGAATTTTCAAAGCAGTGAACTTTATCAGATAATTCAACAACACTCATACATTTCAATAAAAATATGTTTGCTTATTAAACACTCAGATATTTCGGTTGCTAGCAAAAGTCTTCTACTTCGATCAGATTCAAAGAGATCCTAACTTTAATCAGTTGGCAGTTTCATGTTCAGAGGCAACTTCATGTTTGATATCAACAAAGGCTTGTGCTATTGCAAAATCAAAAAGGTGTCTCCCTTCTTACTACCTTTGCTTTAAGGTTACTTTAACCCTTCAGGCAGCGATTAAGAAACTCTATTTTCCACGGCCGTTCCTTAAACTATACCAAACAAACTTTTATGTAATTCGAAGCAGAATTAAACGCGGAATACCATAAAAATATAACAAGTTGCTTAAATAAAAACGCATATGATTTATTCCAGATTTTAGGCGAAATCGACCACCCTTGCGAAAAAATCTTGGTGTACCTCATTGGGCATTGTTCGACCATGACTATCTATTTACCAAAGACTTAAGGTCCTGAACTACAAAAGGGTGTCACGAATTTTTAATAAAACGTACTGTCTTGAAATAGTGCAATTTTAAATTAATGTTAATGTCTGAAATGTCTTTTTTAACTTTCAAACCCTTATAAAAGTCGGACCAGTGGATCTATCATAAATCACTGACACCCTTTGGTAGTTATATGCTTTGTGACCCTGTTTGCCAAGTGTCAAGCGATTTGATTGGCCCGTTAGGTACACCAAGATTTTTTAGTACCCACCAGTACCCCGGAATCTTGTTTCGAGAAATCAGGCTTTTATCAAATTGAAGCAGAAAGCCCGGGAAAAACGATTATGGTTTAAAGTGCAAACATAAAGCCGCAGGTCGAGCAATAAAGCTTTAGCGCGGTCTTGATCAATCGTTATATCAGTAAAATAGCAGCACGGGATGTTATGAATATAGCTGCTAGGTCAAGTGAGTTTACTTTAATCTCCTGATGTGTATTCCCGCAATTTGTTAGAAATATGATTGCTTCTTTTAAAATGCTCAAATTTCCAAGTAATTGTGGTTATTTCTGGAAGTGAGTTGGTTGAAACGGTACTCAAATATTTAAACCATTAGATTATAACGAAAACGAAAAATCGAGAATATTTTGTCTGAAGGGTTACAGTAACCTTAAAGGATTCAAAAAGTGTCAGTGCATTGTGTGCGAGAAGAGACTCTAGACGATTTGATCGAGATTCCTGTGATGACAAACAGCTTCTCAAAATCTTTCCGAAATCTTCCTCAAGTACTATTCTCTCCAATAGGGCACGTAAAGAATATTGTATTAATCAAGCATTCCTACGACTATGGTTTCAAACAAAACTGGATCACCTTATACTATTCAATTCAACTACATAGTCTCGATTAACCGCATCTCAATTCACCACAACCTAATAGGCCGTCGTTAATGAAAGTATTTTTACTAACTTCAGAGTTTGTTCTCATTCAAATAACGCATTGAATCAACATAGTAAGCCTTCGATAAGTAAGCTTGATGATTAGTCATAAGCTATATCGAAATTGTCTAGAAATCATTAACACGAAAGCAGCAAAATACTTTTAATCATGCTAATGGTAGTTCAATGCAATCAACAACAAAACGTAGCATTATCTTTCCACGCAAATTAAGGGGTGAAATCTTCACCTAATTATTATCAGTTTAAATTGCGATACAGGAAATTTGATAGATCAACGTGTAGGCGTTTTTGATATTTCTTAGGTGTTGTAGGATAACCGGAAACGGAAAGATATTGGGATAACAAAATTCAGATAATACGAAAAAAATAAGGGATCAATTTGAAGAAATCTCAGAGCAAAATCGTGTTTTTAGAATTGCGCCAAATAACCGTATAATTTACAAATCATTGTTTACTGTTACCGGTCAATGCATAGAAAAGATCAGAAGGAGAAGAACTTACACTGCATTCCTTCAGAATAAAAATCAGAAGACAGATAAACTTTCCCTTTGTGTCCTTATTCGAAAGCATTAGTGAGCTCTGTGATTGGCTAATCTTAAATGAATGGACAGCATACATTTTCGTTCATTATTTTTCAGTTAAAATATACAACAAAAGACTCCATCATTCAATTCAAATCAGTTTAAAGTTCTATGTTTCATGTAGATATTTCAAAAAGAACTTACCTCATTAATGCAAGCAACGACGACCAACCCATCTTTTCCTGCTGCTACTGCCTTGGGTTGTGAATCCATACCAATGCGATCATCACTGCAAATATATATGGAAATATCCTAAGTACAAGTACAAGCGTCCATGACTTCACTCTTATACCCCTCAGAATCAATCATTAACCACTAAACTTCAATTTGAAAATGAAGAATGAGAAAACGAATTACAATCAGTTTCATGGATCAAAATTAGACTCTTAAAATACGTCTTCAAAAACTAGACCTGCGGGGATTGGCCTTTGAAGCTTAAATATCTGCAATACAATCAATCAATCAATCAATCATTCCTGTGTGCTTCTCACAGAAGAGCAGAATTTCACATAGAAAACTTTGTGAAAAGATTCAAAGAAATATTTCACCAAAAAACGCAAATGGCAAACGTTGAAATCTTTGCATGAAAATTTGAAAACTCTTCATTCATTACGATAATAAAAACTGTTCTCTTGGGCTGTGTTTTTACAAGCATATGGCAAAAAACAGAAGCAAGAACCGTACCTATTTCTTTTTCTTGACATAAATGCACAAGAAGAAAATTTTACAATCAATGAACAATCAAATTTGATTTTTTCTCCAAAAAAGTAAAAGCAGAACTAAACTTACAGGAATTCTTTTCCAGGTACATTGACAAACCTAACAGTGTCATCCATTCCACAAGACGTGAGGTAATTTTCAAAAATCCCCATTGAATTGACTTGATTAGTGTGCGGCTTTCCGCCAAGCTTTTCACCCATGCCAGTTTTAGTATCCCATTTATCTGATTTGCAGTCAAGGTTAAATCACAAGTGTCAGTAACAGAAATGTCATAATGCAAGATGTTAGCATTAATTAAGGCAATTTTTTAGCTTTTCAGTCAACAAGTAAGCCGTTATGTCGCTACTATTTGGTGTTATAGCAGCGAATGCAAAAATATTTCCACAGTTTGAAAAAGCGTCAAAATTTGATTTTGATGTAAGTCTTCAAAATTTCTTTCAAAAATCACAGTAATTGCAGGAATAGCATAGGGCTCAAATCTTTCAAATCTTTAAAAGGGTGGGTGTAAAATTCTATTATATTTTTCTTTGAATTTAATGACTTGAAAGGAACTTAGGGTAATTTGCTGTAAATCTGCCGTGGAAATTTGTTGATATCTTGATTATTTTCAAAATGGCAGCGTTTATACTTTTGTCGAAAGAATTCATGGAAAATTTTGAAAAATTTAAATCATCGTATTATCCTAAATCATCAGAGGAAAGTTCAATCTTCAAGAAAACCATAGTTTATGAAGGTCTACAATATGATGGCAAGCAGAAATCTGTCGCTCTTCTGGTTTAGGATTTAGAAATTTGTTGACGTCACAGCCTCAAATATAATAAATGCCGCCATTTTTGAAAATAATCAAGATATCAAAAAATTTCCACGGCAGATTTACAGGAAAGTACCCTAAGTTCCTTTCAAGCCATAAGAAAAGTGTAAAAGAATTTTACACCCACCCTTTTAAAGATTTCAGCCCTATGCTAGCAGGAATCGAAATACGATTAGCAATATAAAAAGCATTCTTCAAATCAATGGCAGATGTAAAAGCATGCTATAAAGGTTTTGAGCTAAAAACCTATCCAGGATTAAATGAAATTGCAAGTGTGCATTATTTCTCTGCTCCATTGTGGATATGAACTATTCACCTTCGTGAAGGCCGAGATACAAGTCAAAATTCCCATTCTGGAAATCCTTACACATTTTCCTTTCAACTCTATTCTATAGGAGACCTTTCCCAAAGATTGTAAAATTCATGTTAAAAATTCAACACGATAACTCTGAAGATTTCCAGATGCTCAGGGTGGGGTAGATGGCCCCTCTTGCTGTAAATGAAAACTGACATGGAGTTATGTACGTTTGCAAGAGAAACATTCAAAATGTGATCTTACTGCTCTAAGGATCGTAAACAATCGGGAACGCAACGCAGACGATTACAGACTGTCGCCGATCCCCTTACGATCCACCTTAAAAAAAGATTTTGCGGGGCTGGAGATTTAAAATTGTATGGCCAAGAATCAAAAGTTATACGTAAATCAACCGGTCGAATACAGCAACAACAACAAAAGAGCAATGGTGTGCAGCGTTAATAGACAATCGGAAGATGGCTTCGAAACACTTTCAGTGCAATCAATTTTTCTACACATATGAGCACACAGTGAGTCAAAATAAGATAGAACGTTTTGCAGGCGGTAGATTTAAAACTACAAGGCCAATATTAAAAAACCTTTATGTAAATCAATCCGTCGATGACAACGACGAAAACTAACGAGCAATGGTGTGTTTCATTGATAGACATCTTTTGATGTTTTTGACGACTGGGAATACACGAGGAAATAAGGTTGAATGAAAGAAAAATGCAAAGCCCTGGACAAATACTTCAGATTTGCTTGCCAAGCAATGTTCTCCCGTTTGGCCACGTCAAACATTGCGCGACAAGCAGAATTAATTTGTTGGGCAATGATTTTGAAAAAGTAATACAATGACAAGAAAATGTTCAGCTTGTAAGCAATAATTGCTTATCAAGCAATGTTTTGCGAGGTGGCAGAACAGGCAAGCATTTTGCTTGGCAATCAGACATCAAATGTTTAGCAAATAATGTTTATTCGGCATCGGCCTAAGACTTTTCATAGTAAATCTTCAACAACGTATCTCGACCTTCAGAGAAGTTAAACTGAATTGAAAGGATACAAATGAGCCCATCATAACTGGCTGAGAAAATTGATTCTCCGTCATCAGTAACAGCCACGGACATTATAGCTTTGTTGTGCCCCTGTTAAAAAAGAAACTCAAAGTAATGAAACTTTAAAGAATCTATACCGGGTGAGCTAAAAAACGAAGAGAATTTGCCAATTTAAGTGGCTACGGTGAACTATGCATCTTCCTTCTTTCTAGATTTTGCAGCATAGAAGTAGGCTGCCTTATGTATTCTGCAAACAACTCTGTGCAATTGGTTTTCTCATTTAGAGGTACAACAGATCAAGGTAACACAATTTTCACCATTACACCGAGAGATTGTGAATTAAAAGATTTTAGCAGTCTTGCTGCCCAGTGATGATCAGCATGTACAGGAGCGACGGGAAGCTGCTTTTTCTGAATCGTAAGGTTGAAAAAGGTATATACCGGGTGTCTCCAAAAAAAATATACAGATTTGGTCAACCCTAACAATCAGAATTTAGCATGAATCAATCCGAAATCATTTTTAAAACATTACTCGGTAGTTAACTTGAACATAAATACCTTGTTTGTTGACATTGGTGCTTTGAGAGTAGAGATATAAATCTTCAAAGGACAAATTTGCCTCCACCTCCAAACCAGAGCTTTGGCGTTTTGGCCTAAGCAATATCCACAATTTGTTTCACTTAAAATGAATAAAGTTTACTTCGGAGCTCCCTTGATGATAGAGTCACGCAAATTATGTTTTGTGAAAAGCATTTGTTGTGAAGTTTTTAATTTTCCTCCTACTGGTTCAAAATTTTCCAAGTCTACTGTTGATTTATTCGCTGTGCTTTAAAGAGAATCAACAGATATAAAAGCCCCGCGCGGGTATTCTATTATTAGCCAATTGTATTTGATGATGTCGACACGTGCGTGGATATTGTTTAGCCAGAGGAACAATAGCGTGCATAGGAGTTTTCTTTGTCCTATTTATAGACGACCTCCTCTTAGCTCCGTTGATTCACTTTAAGAATTTGCTTAGGCCAAAAACGCCAAAGCTCTGGTTTGGAGGTGGAGGCTAATTTGTCCTTTGAAGATTAATATATCTACTCTCAAAGCACCAATATCGACAAACAAGGTATCTATGTTCAAGTTAACTCTCAAGTAATGTTTTAAAAATGATTTCGGATTGATTCATGCTAAATTCTGATCGTTAGGGTTGACCAAATCTGTATACTTTTTTTTGGGACACCCGGTATAAAATTCTGTGTTAAATAAACTATAATGCCAAGATTGAAAACACTAAACGTATCAGGCATAACCCTTCATCAGTAGCCAATAAAAAAGGTATATTTGTGATGAACACACGAAAGGACACTGCAGGCTAAAGAATTATATGCCACGTGCCAATCAGAGAGGAATTTCTCATTGAATTTGTGACGTTGGCTAGCTGATCTTTATTTTTGTTTACTAAAATCTTGTAGAGCTCCTTTAAATGGCTTTGAATTTGTGGGAATTTGTGCTTTTAGAGCTACCTGGTTTTGAAGCCTACTCTGAAGTCACAACGAATGATTATCAAATTGAATTTTAATGCCGCACTACCACTTAAATTGGTTCCTTGAGTCCTTTACAAAGCTGTTATATCGTGTAGAACTTAAAATTTCAAGTGAATTACAAATTACAGTCTGGCTAAAAACACAGTTTTGTAAAATACAATTGCTAACAACTTTGTTCATGCCGTAATTTCATTGTCTCTCTCCTGGAACAACAAAATTATGACCATCTGTTAAATCTATTTGGTCCTTGAGACACATATCGTTATGAAAGAAATCTAAATTCTTGAGAGAAATCTCAATGTCGGTATCATATTGACATTTTGGCGATTTTTCAAAAAGCTTCAAACTAGCTAGCATAAGCTATATTACCGTATAGACTTTTGTATTATTAAAATACTTAATATTGTTCCTTTTATGAAAACAATTTCTTGCAAAGAAATGGGGGGGATTGGGCTACCCAAGCTCTCTCTCTTCGAGCGTCCTGATCCTTTTCATTCACATGAAGAATAAGGTATTTCTTCCAAACAAAATACGATTCAAAATGACTTTGTTGATTGGCCTTAAGAAAGAGACACGATGATTTCAAACGCGGTAGGAGAAAATGCCCAAGATAGATTATAAATACCTGCACGATTTTGGCAGGGGATGAAGGATTCTCTTTGTCCAAAAAGTTCAGGTTGCCATCCAATGAAAGTGTCACAATGTGCTTGCCAGCCCATACACACCCAATCTGCATGTTGTCAAGCTTGTCCGGGAATTTGAATTCTCTAGAAGATGAAAACGTAACTTAGATAAGAAATAGAGAGATACCCAAAACACATCTTAAACACGAGAATAAATTTTCTGCCCAGTGCATCCATGACGGGGCAGGGTGGTAGTGAAATGACAACAGAGAATGTTTGGACAAAGTAGAAACCATGCTTCAAGAGTATTTGAAAATGAAAAGCTCAAAGAAGAAACGAAATCTCAGTCACTCATGATCTACTTTTTCCTCTTTTTAAAAACGTTTTTGAGAGGGATACAAGCGCAGTGCGCGTATATCTGGATATAGGCACATTGCCTTTATCCTGTGTGCACTTTCTATGCAAGGTAATAGGGTAATGCCAAGTTATTCTACTTACACTTCAAGTGTTCTTTTTTCTGCATTCCAGATCTTTGCAGTTTTATCAGCAGAAACTGTCAATAGCTCTTTGCTGTCTGGACTCCAGGCCATCTACAAGGAAACAATACAGCACGTAGGCTATTTAAAATGCCTAGTCAAAATATGCTGCAAAAACATTTACGCAGATCTTAAAAATTGCTTCATAATCTGCTTTATTAACTTATTATAGGAAAGTAATGCTGCTGGAAAAAATTAAAATCTCGCAAATCATATGCAGCGTCTAATAGATGGAGGCGTTCGTTGCAAATACTAAAATATAACAGTAAACAGACTTTTGTTTCAATGCAAATAAATGTAAAATCTGGGCAATTAACATTAAACCAAAAACAGATAAAAATGTCCAAGTAAAAATTCACAAACCATATCCTCCTCGCTTTCTTCATCAATAAAGGTGAACTCCTAACCTTTGTATTTGTGAATATTGCACAGTTAATCTTACTATTATGGCATTCCTTTCCTTTCTTGTGTCCTCGATATTGTTTCAATAAACACTGCTCTTGAGGTTGCAGCGTTAAATTAGAAAAAGGCATTTATGAGAGGGAGATGTTTCTTTGAGACCTAACTTTTGTAGGAGGAAATACGGTCATACAACTTTTCAAACTTATCAACTTATATTTGCAAACCCAGGTAGTAGCAGACAAACTTACACCGTAGACTCCACCTTTGTGAACTCTTCCCTCTGAGTCATTCATCTGACCAACAAAATTGCCAGTCTTTCCTTCATACATGAAACACTGAACGAAGGAAAAACAAAGTGCAGTTTATAAAATAACACATTGGTGCTTTGAAAACAATGGAGTATACCAATCATGCTTGTGTAAATTTTGTATCACTCCTTCGCCGGTTACTTTGTTTATCTTATACAGTATCATCCCATAAGGTGCATACAATGGTCTTCGGCCTTGAAAACCTTATAGATTTACTCATAGATTTACCAAAAGATTTGTCTTTCGTGTGTCTTTCGCAAATCAGTGCTGGAAAAACACTCTGGCTTCCTACGAATCTGCGCCAATGTTTGAAAGTTTCCTGCTTATGTCGCTGGTGTTGATGTGGCATAAATTGTCTCCTTTCCCTTCTCACCCAACTCCAATTCACTGAAATTCATTTGCATTGCTTCTGTTACAAACTCCTTTCGTTTTCCTTTCATTCTCTTTTCTTCCTTTTCCTTCGTTCTCTTGTTTTCCTTGTAATAAGAAATTTTTATTTCCTTCTTACACCGAACCTTCTTGCGAGATTTCTTCGCGACTTCGCGTATATTTTCCACCAAGCGTAAGAGAAGGAAATTAACAGTTCTCAAGTTCAGCGTCCAACAATTGTCAAAAATATATTATTTTGTAGCATAATAATAAATCAATTGCTAACCAACGCCGAGCCAGGCTACGAAAATGTTAGCATTATTTTTGTCGTATGTCATTCTGTTGAACTCTGTTAGTTTGTTACGTAATTAAAGTGCCTATGAAGCGAAATTTTTTATTTTCCCTTTTGATAGAATGTTTCATTCTCATTCCAATGGTGCAATCGGTTTTTTCATCCGCCTTATAATTTTGGAGATATGAAGCTTCCAAAGTGCAAAATTTTTCTCAAAAAGTGTTACAACTCGAACGCGGTCAGACCGTTGCGTACCAGACCTCTGTGACGTTATAGGTTTGTCAACTCTCAAAGGCCTTATCAAAAGAACAAAGGTTGCTGCAGTGATTGTAGTGGACGCACTGCAAGTTTCTCGCTGAAACTCGATTTAAAGTCGGCTTAAACATGCTCTTGGTTACGTTTTTGCGACGGAAGATGGAAGGCAGTATTCATCAGCAATCATGAATTGGACTTATCGTGGAAAACTTGTTGTCTGTAGTGATGGATACCTGCTTTGCCGTAAAGCCTTTGGGTTGTTTAAGCCAGTGGCCAGGCGCCTAAAACACACAGCATCGAAGCGAAGCAGAGAACTCTGGAATCAAAGGCAAATTAAAGCAACTGTAATTGATGGTG
>REGM01000010.1:444055-455668 GCA_004194415.1 Aurelia aurita | reverse complement strand
GAATTAATGTTAATGTCTGAAATGTATTTTTTAACTTTTAAACCCTTATAAAAGTCGGACCAGTGGATCTATCACAAATCGCTGACACCCTTTGGTAGTTATATGCTTTGTGACCCTGTATGCCAAGTGTCAAGCGATTTGATTGGCCCGTTAGGTACACCAAGATTTTTTATTACCCACCAGTACCCCGGAATCTTGTTTCGAGAAATCAAGCTTTTATCAAATTGAAGCAGAACGTGAGGGAAAAACGATTATGCTTGAAAGTGCAAACATAAAGCCGCAGGTCAAGCAATAAGGCTTTAGTGCGGTCTTGGTCAATCGTTATATCAAGAAAATAACAGCAGCGGATGTTGTGAATATAGCTGCAAGGTCAAGTGAGTTTACTTTAATCCTCTGAAGTCTATTCCCGCATTTTTTGAGAAATATGATTGCTTCTTTTAAAGTGCTCAAATTTCCCAGTAATTGTGGCTATTTCTGGAAATGAGTTGGTTGAAATGGTACTCAAATACTTAAACCATCGGGATATGAGGAAAACGAAAAATCGATAAATTTGTGTCTGAAGGGTTACAGTAACCTTAAAGCTCAACACTATTGGAACTGATGACGACTTGGTTCGTTTTTAAACGGATCAGATGTCAGTTAACTGTCAGCCAGTTTGAAAGCACAAGGTACAAAACTCAACGTTGAAACTTTTCTTTGGGAAAGACACACAAGAAGAATCTTTGAAACAGAGGCTCCTTGACAGCAACAGTTGCAAAAATTCGATTAACCTTACGACTCCGTAAGAATAGAAAGATCACAATTTTCAAGGCATGGAAGTATAGTACATTTTGAATGTCTCACCATCCGTTAACAATCTTGGCACCTACCGGGTGTCCCAAAAAACTGTATACAAGTTTGGAAAATTCTGACGCCAAGAGTTTTCGTCAAATCACCCCAAAGCTATTTTTATGTTAACCCACAATGGATGAATTAAATTTCGATATTTTTCTGATAATTTTCAGTAGCTTGGTTGCAGAGCAATAAATCAGCAAGTGTAAAATTTCCTCTTAGACCCAAACCAGAGCTTCCAGTAGAGAATAGCCTGCGTGCAGATGGGTCTGCGCGCAGGCTAGTAGAGAAGAGAAGAGCTAAAGATCCTAAGGAAGGCAGAAGCATGTCGGCCCTCGACATCAAAAGCTGATATGCCTCGTGATTATTATTGTTAGAAACCAAGAGGAAGACATTCTCAAGGGACACTCATATGACATTATCATTAATCATGAGATTTCTTTACTTTTACTTTACTTATTTTAACAATGACTGGTTTATTGTAGAAAAGGTAAAGAATTCCCTTGACCAATAAGAAACAATGATACAATTTGTCAAGGAAAGTTTTTGATTTAGTTTTGCTCAATTAAAATCAGTAGCAAATTGTTTGCTGAGAATATCGAGGGTTGCCATGCTTTAGGGTTTCTTGCCTTGTCGGGGGTCTACAATGGAGGTTCTGGTTTGGGCCTAAGAGTAAATATTGCGTTTGTTGATTTATAGCTCCACAACCAAGTCACTGATAATGGCAAGAACAATATTAAAATTTAATTTAGCCATTGAGGACTAATAAAAAAATTTGCTTTCATATCAGAGGGATATCAGCTTTGGATGTCGAGGGCCGACATGCTTCTGCCATCCCTAGAATCGCTAGCTCTTCTCTACTGGAAGCTCTGGTTTGGGTCTAAGGGGAAATTTTACACCTGCTGATATATTGCTCTGCAACCAAGTTACTGAAAATTATCAGAATTATATCATAATTCAATTCATCCATTGAGGGTTAACATAAAAATAGCTTTGGGGTGATTTGAAGAAAACTTTTGGCGTCAGAATTTTCCAAACTTGTATACAGTTTTTTGGGACACCCGGTATATATATAGAACATTTTATCAACTAGGTCAGCCAAAAGCTACATCTTTTTGAACAGCTGCACAAGGAGTAACAATGGCCAACTTGTAGTATCGTAGGTTTCACAAAAAAATTGAAAGGAAACTATTCAATACCGGGCGAGTAAAACAAACTCGCGCCTTTTGAAAAATCATCGAAATTTGAATATATCACCAACAATGAAAATTTCTTTATGTGCATTTGTGTCAAGTACCTAATTCATTTCCGACATATATTGCAAAGTCTTGAAATGGTTTTGAATTTGTGGGAATTTATTATTTTAAGAGTTAACTGGTTTGACGCACACTCTGAACTCCCAAGAGATGAGTGTATTAAACTGAACTTTCATGTGGTACTACTATTTTAATTTGTTTCTTATTTCCTTATGGTGTAGTTCTTACGTTGTGCAGGACTCAAACTTTGATAGGAAATCACAAATTGTAAATGTTTGGCTAAAAATTTCTTGCTAAAAATACCGTTGCCAAGAATATGGTTATTTGTGCCTTTATTTCGTAATTTCTCTCCCCGAAGAGCAAAACAACAATAACCTATTAATTACATTTACTTTTTTTTGACACGATATAGAAAAAGAGAATTTAAAGATGGGTAACAATCCAATGTTGGTGATTTTCCAAAAGGTGCAAGGTTTTTTAACTAATCGGGTGAAGTGTTGATTTAAATTTTATTCCAACCTTCAAAAGATTCCCCACTTGTTTTCAAATTTCTTCCAACCCCCTCCGCTTATCAATACCCCTTTCTATTTGGCACTGGCAAGTACAACTATTTTTGATGATTTCTCATACCTTCTTTAAATCCTTGAACCTGAAAGGTGGTCCTTCGTAGAAGCTAGCAGTGTAATCTTCACTTGCAGTTACCACACGGTAGGGTCGGTTTTGCTTTACATCCACATTATTCACAGATTTTGAATGTCCAGCAAGTGTACCAACTGAGGTGCCAGTGTCCCACATGAATGCATGAGCAAATCTTTGACGAAGACAATGAATTTTTAATAAGCATGAAATACTTACAGACAATTGCTACCGAAAAGTAGATCAGTGGTAGAGCGCCTGCCTGGTAATGCAAAGGCTCGTTTTATCTCTCAACTTCCTCAACTTGAACGCTGAGATATTCATATTCAAAGTCTAAAATTACAATCAACCATAAACAAGTTTAGCTCAGAGGAAGCCTTGAACTCCGAGGTGAAATATACCTAGGTGTCTTTTTTCTGGTAGTTTTATGGTGGTACTGCCCTCAATTTATTATATACTTCTTCGCTACAACCATTTACCAAGATCTGACGCACAGTCTATTATCGCACTTTTTGCTTGATTCAAGTTCTTTTCATAAATCATTGGATCTGGCAAACTTTGCCTAATGAAATACTGAAATCACTGCAAACGTAGCAAAATGTTTACAAATGAACTTTGCTCTCTTTCATCACTCTGATTAGTAAAAACGTACTTACCTGTAATACTTTAAACCCAAATAATATTTTCAGCCAAGTTTACTAAAGCACTGGCTTATATGGTTAGTCAAAAGATAAACATTAAAACTGAAACACCATCATCCAAGACCAGAATAATGGAAATTAAGGAATCAGGGTTTTCGCTACAATCCAAGATCATATTTCAGATTGACTTTTGCCACTAAACTCAATCAAATAAGTTTTCTCCTATTTCGCACATCTAGCATCACATAGATTGAAAATTTGACTACTGTACTGACTTACTTTTCTCGTCCTTCCCCACCAGCAACGATTCTTTTGCTGTCTTCAGTCCAAGCTATATCTTTAATCAGTCCACCAAGCACTTGGTATTCATATTTCAAAATGTGTTCTGAGCCAAGCGCATCCCAAATCCTCACCTTTCCACCAGCATCTGAAATCAGAGCGACGTCATCATTTACCAAACGTTTTGTACCAGATGAGAACGAGATAATTAAAGTTCTTGATATATCATAAAATTGGAGCTCTCCTTTTGTCTCTAACAGTTTGTTTTAGTATACCGGGTGACCCACTAAAAACTGAACATATTTGAAAAATCATCAAAATATGAATATAAAATCCATCTTTAAAATTTCGTTTGGTGGGTTTGTGTCAAGGGCTAAATAAATTCGAGAGATACTTCAGGGTATGCTGTTGTGAATTTGTGGGAATTTATACTTTTATGGACTACCTGGTTTTGAAACATGCTCTAACAACACAAGAGATGACTATCAAATGGAGTTTTAAGCTACAACATCACTTTGATTGCTTGCTTAAGCTCCTATATTAAGTAGGATTCGATATTCTAACTTAAATCTTAAGATTTATTGCTTTTTTGCTAAAATACCAAACCATGTCTTGTGAAACATTGTTACTCAAAATGTGGTTTTTCAAGCTATGATGTCATTATCTCTTTCTCCCGTAAAAATAAAATAACAATTAAACAGACAAATTATTTGGTCTTTGGAAGAAACGCAGAACAAAAAGGTTTTATGACTTGTAACAAAATCAAGTTTCAATTACTTTCTAAACAGTTTCACTTTGTATTGGGTCACCCGGTACAGTCGACTCTAGATATAGTCACTGCCTGCTTAAAGTCACACTCTCGTTGTAATCAAGTCACCACAATTTAGAAAATTTGGCAATGGTCAAACTCTTACTCCGTTTATAGTCGCATTTCGTTGCAGTCACAGTTTTCTGAATAACCATGTGATTATAACCGGAGTCAACTGTACGACAAAATTGATTTTTGAGATATTGCATTGTCTACTAAAAGCTGAAATTAGTTGATTTGGCACTTTTGTGAGCTATTTTATCTAAAAGCATACCATTAATTCATGGTGGAAGCTGATCCATGCTAGTTTCATTTCCTTACAATTTACAATGTTTCAATCTCAGAGCTACTTTCATGTTTGTCATAAAAACACTTTCCATTGAGATCAGGCTTGTCCATAAGAGTTTTAGCTGGGATGCAGTAAATTGATTTCAAGGAGAGCAATTTAGTATTATGAACAGTTCAAGAGAGCACTCTATAGCTCCCCTCCAGCATTTTAGGAGAGCCTTGAGAGGGGGGGACGATGAACAGCTAGGTCTTTCTAGATTGCTTTATGATACTTGAATAACTTCTTTGCTTATGTGATAAATAGACTAATTTTTGGTGGAAAATTGTTGGTTTCCAGTCCTCGAAAAGGCTGCATAATGGCTGTGCCTTCTCAACGTAAAGAGAAAATAGTGAAATTCAAATTCTTTTTGCTACAGGTGCCTGGATAATTTCACGAAGAGAGAGGCATAAGTGACGCAACAAGAGGTGCTATAAGATTCATCAAAATAGGTTCAATTTTGATATTCCTATCATCACAATGACATGATAAACAGCATTGACAGGCAGGACATATCGAACTTGGCAGAGAATACCACTTTGTTTCCATCTTTGACCTTGGATTTCTAAATGGACACCAACATTAATTGCATGCATCACTTCTTCCATTCATAAAGGATTGAAATTTCTTTCAGCAAACTGTGCTGTTTTCTTACAGTAAAGTTCTTTTATAACAACATCTTCTTTCTTAAGGTACAGTTTCAGACCCTTTTGCAAAAAAGCTAAAATGTATATATACACAGTATATATTTATACCCTTGAAAGAACGTTAAATCACACCCTCTGCATCAAATAGCTCTTAGAAGGCATCAAGTAATCAATTACCTCCAGATGCGATGTAATTTCCACTTGGAGCATATGCTGCTACACTTGTTTCTTTTGCATGTTCAGTGTATATCTCACAATCAGAGGGATTCTAAAAGGTAAAAAGTGCACGACATTCCATTATCCTGTCATAACCCTCTTCTGTGGATGTGGCACTCATATGGGTAGTTGTGCTGTCTCAAAATGTGTCAAAACAATAGCTACTTTCAGCAGCTTTGTTGTAAATGTCAAACATGCCAGGGATCAACAAAGTTTGCAAAATCACTCTTAGAATGCAAAATATTAACTCCTTAACCCTAATCCATATGGGGGGGGGGTGGATTCCACCCCCCCCCTTCAAGGTTTTTTGTGCCGCGTTTTTAAACGACATCAGCTATGTTCCCCCAGTCTCCTTGACTTTTACTAATTATCTATTAGCTACATTTTGATGAAAAAAAATTTGAACAATAGAACTCACAGGTCACGTGACATGCCCATATTTGGAAGCGGGTAACAGCAAAACCATTGTTTTTTATGATTTCAATGGCAAAATTGGCTTAAATTATGAAGTATTATATATCAAACGAATCAGCAAACAAAGGGCTTTAATTTGATACCGGAATTTCTGAAATTTGATGACGTCAGCATTTTTTTATTATGACGTCATTTTGGCCGCCATTTTGGGCTAATTAACAATTTTTTAAAATATTTTCCATCTTTTTCCATTAAAAACACTCCAATGATGCATTTGTGATTATCACCATTTTGTCGCTTCCTTTTGTCTATTTTTACATGGAACAAATTAATAACATAAATTACGTCATCAGAATTGAATAATTTCTACCAAAATATCATTCNAAATAGCTCTTAGAAGGCATTAAGTAATCAATTACCTCCAGATGCGATGTAATTTCCACTTGGAGCATATGCTGCTACACTTGTTTCTTTTGCATGTTCAGTGTATATCTCACAATCAGAGGGATTCTAAAAGGTAAAAAGTGCAAAACATTCCATTATCCTGTCATAACCCTCTTATGTGGATGTGGCACTCATATGGGTAGTTGTGCTGTCTCAAAATGTGTCAAAACAATAGCTACTTTCAGCAGCTTTGTTGTAAATGTCAAACATGCCAGGGATCAACAAAGTTTGCAAAATCATTCTTAGAATGCAAAATATTAACTCCTTAATAATTGAATTAAGAAAATGCCTCCATCTGACTTCTTGAACAAGAAACATGACCTGGTATTATTCAGGCCAAATTTTCATTAACCCATGTATAAACGTCCTTGGGTAAAAAATGTTCTGTTGTCAAAAAACGTGGCCACGTTTCTATAAACCTGGGTTTCGATTTTTAAAAGGAGCCCATTTCCAATAACCTTGGATTTGGGAAGCAATCATGATGTTCTGTCACAGCATTTATAATTTTTGTGGGGCTACGCAAATTTGGTGTCTCCAATTTTGTTTATGAAGTTACATGTAAGTTTTTAAACTTTCACAGCCCGAGCACTGTTCTTAAAGAACTCAGTTTTTAAGCTGGAGTAGTGGAAATGAATGTTCAAAAAGGAAAGTTTTTATACGTTTTTGTTTAACCAGGGTTAATGGAAATGCACTGCAGCCTTATACCCCATTCACACTTACAAGTTAAACCAGCTTAAACTAAACCACAGTATCAAAAGTTGCATTCTACTTCAATCCGAAAATCAAATTCATTTGATTGGTTGAAATTGAACCTGGTATAAATCAATCTGGTTCAACGGTGTCAGTATGAATGGGGTATTAGTAAGGGGAATTTAACTGTGTAATACTCACGTCAAGATTCCTTATGAAAATGCTGGTTCCATTTGGCGTACAACAACTTTTTTCCAGAAGGATCTGCCTTCAGTACAGTTGGCCTCCCTCTGGTAGTTTTTGGTGCACTGGCAAATATAGCCTCTGTGTGACAAAATATATTTATACTTCATAAACTATACCATATTTAATCAAATCAAAGAAAAGTGTATCTAATGTATATTGGATTTCATTAGCATCAAAGGAATGGGTATGTTGTTTGTATCAACTCCAGCACACAAGCAATTTTCCCCCTCCACAGCTGAAGACACATTTCTCATATCCTCAATACATACCTCAAGAACACAAAATTTCAGCAGGATGGAGTTTCAGGCAAATGAAAAAGTAATCAGAAAAGGATTCAAATTGCAGCAGTTTGCAAATAAATGTATGTCAGGTCAGGATCTTCTGCAAGAAGGTCTTTTCGTCAATCTACATGACTGATACATTGATGACGGACAATATTTAACACACAATGTGTCGTTTTAGTAGCTATAAGATCTGGCTCTATTGGCAAACTGCTTCTGTCATATATCTTCAAATACAGAACCTTCACTATTATGAAGGATCTTCAATGTCCAGCACTTTTCAAGAAAATTTTTAAAATCTGTTGGTCACAATGCTTTTCCAAAATAGTATATATACTAGGCTTGCCGCGCAGCGCCTGCGGCGCCGCGCTGGCCCGCCGTCGTACCGAGTAATAGTTTGGGAAGGAATGTTTTGCCTGTTGGCGCTGTTAGCCGTGTATCTTTATGTGAGCAAAGTTTTATGATAGGTTGGATNATGTAGCCTGGTGCATAAAGGTGACCAAGATGCAAAATGCCCCTCGTACACAACAACTAACGATTCTCTTTGGGAAGTGGTATTGTCTTTTATCTTTCAAAATATCACTGCTTATAACAAATGCATTTTCATACCCAGATGGCTTTTGCTGTTAACGGAGAACATATTCTCTGCACAATCTTTGAGAAAACAGTACGACCTTTGGTTCTTCTATTGTTTTCATATGCAAACTTCCCTGTCCAAGAAACAAAGAATGCAGTCTGGGCATACAGTATGCAGTGTGTTTCGATTAAGATCCTGGGTGCATTCCATGCATTTGCTTGGGGCCTACCCCAAATATCCTGCCATGGAAGACATTTCTTAGGGGCTGCACACAAATCAATTCTTTCACGCAAAATCCATTGGATGTTTTCAAAATACCCCCACCCCCTCCTCCCAAAACGACAACGTCCAATTGAAAATTGATGCAATTTTTCCAAACGTACAAGACTAGTTCATACCGTTGTTTTTGGTACTTCTCAAATTGGAATTTTTTATAAGTGATCACAAAGTTGTTGGGGGCCATCAACATTTACGTTTCGTCTTTCAGCACAGCTTTTGGGAGCGATGTGGGGAAGGGGTGTAAGCCAAAGCCATGATTACTTCCATGTTCAGGACAAAACCTAATCTAAGATATTGCTAGTTTGAAAATAACTTATTCAGTACCTGTCATTTGTTGGTTTACCCACAAGATTCAGCAGAATTGGCATGTTGTTTGTTCCAACTGAAAATAACTAATTTAAGCGGGCATTATAGACCTTTTTCATTCAATGACACAATATTTTAAATATACATGGTCATACTAACAACAAACTAACAAACCAAGCTATAAAGTGTAACAAAAACAGGAGGGAAACTAAATGCATTTTAAATTGGTTGAGGTGTCCTGTTTTCAAACTCAAAGCGCTTGGTGTATACTGTATGAATGAAATTAAAGAATAGTAAAAGGAACTCTGGGTCCTCCTTTGTCATTAAAATTCATTAAAAAGATTAACTACTTTTGTTCGATGTCAGACCAATTTCTGTAGAGATTGTTTATCTTTGAGAGAAAAGCATTTCTATTGATGGCAAAAGATTTGCATAGAACAAAATGAACTTCATTTTAGACCTCATTTTGACAGAATTTGCAGAGTCTTTTATCATGATCGGTTGGGGGTTTTGTGTGCCTACCAGTTCCTATTGATAAGCAATGGTCACTTAAACGTATTTCTGCGAGGGTCCTTCAGAAATATCTGTTCTGAATCAATGTAAGGTAGTTCTCGTATGCCAGGTTAGTTTTGTGAGTCTTAAATGAAGTGAGCTCCAGTTTGTTTTTCCATATGACCTAGGGTTCTGCTTAAAAACTTGACAATATTGAGAACAACAACGGTCAATTCTAGGCCGACTTTTATTCACGCCACGATGACGGAGGGGGGTCCAAAAATCGTGGCCAAATACTGTGATGAAAGACAAGACCTAAATGTTGATGGCCCCTTTGCGGTAATGTTTTACATCACAATGCCAACAAAACGGACAAGATTCATTTGTTGTGGTCGAAATTGTTTCGTGCTAATAAAATTTACAGCAAGCAGAAGCTGTACAGTATCTTATAAGAAAATCTATTGGAGAAATAACACCGAGTACCAAATTTCATCTTACCGTTGATAGCGACGTAATTAAACAGGTAGATTCATTCGTATATCTAGGACAACTATTGACAGAGGATGCTAAGTGCGAAAAAGAAGTCTTACGCCGTATATCTATAGCCGAGGCACCTTCAATAAAATGAAGTCAACATTATCAAATAGAAACATCAATCTTGAAACAAGAAAAAGAATTATAAAATGCTACGTATGGAGTGCCTTATACTATGGAGTAGGGACATGGACTGTAACAGCAACACTTGAGAAACATCTTGAAGCATTCGAGATGTGGTCGTACAGAAAAATGCTGAAATTGTCATGAACGGAGAAAGTAACAAATGAGGAAGTGCTTCAAAGAATGAATGAAACAAGAAAACTGATCAATATCTTGAGGGAAAGGAAACTAAGATATTTTGGTCATTTAATGCGGTTAAATAACATCTACAGAACATTATTAGAAGGATATATAGACGGGAAGAGAGGCAGGAGGTCGCCCAAAGATTAGCTGGTATGACAACATCAAGGAGTGGACCGGAATGCAGTATGAATGTGCAATAAGAACAGCAATGGACAGAGACAAGTGGAGGGCTACTGAGTCATCCAACGTCAAACGATATGGAACATGAAGAAGAAGATTGGAGAAAAAGTTGATAAAACAGAATTTTAAAAATGTACGGTCCTTGACCCCCTCAACTTGATATGTGTGTGGCCCCTGGGAACATGGGCATATAAAATCTTGCAAAAGTAATGTAAATCAACTGAAATCTAATTAACTTGATAGAGCTGATGTTTTCCTTGCCCTTGCTTGAATAAATTTGGTCATATGATATATATATATGTAATGTGGATGTTTGTGCAGCATTTTGGGAGTATAATAGCTTGTGGCCAATTCCGTTAGAAAAATTACCTAATTCGGTTACAACATTATTTGAAAACAAATTTAGGTCATCACACACCTTAAAACTGTTTCCTGTAATCAAGGAAATTCCAAAGGAAGACGACTCACTTCCCTTCGTCTCTGCAAGTCAAAATTTCCTTTATTTAAGGCAAGTTGTTGAACGTTGTTTACCTATAGCACTGCTTCCAAAGCCATATTTTGTGGTTTGTTATTACTGCATATATCTATCACTGTATCCTACGGCATTAATTATCAAAAGTTAGGAAATGGAAAGTGGCCTTTAGCTTATTATTATTGCGGGTCGTCTTTTTGCTGCTGGAAATTAGGCCTAAGCAAATCTAGCAGGGTAAACCCCTGGAAACAAATTCCTACTCGTTTTGAATCTACATAAAATTAAATACTCACTTAGTTTAAATCCTTCCGACATCTTGGCGGCAGCTGCAGTGCTGTTCAACTCCTGTGCAACCGTAGAAAGCGAGCAGACTTCTTCAGCTGTTGATCTACTTCCCGCTACTGGCCTAACCTCCAATACACAAAGTTACTTCTTCACGTTCAATGGCGCGTGACGTTTAGAGTCCAGACTTCTGAATGAGGAAGAAGACGCCCCAATCCCATGCCCAAATATGGCAGCGTCCACTTGAAACAAGTGTGCCAAATGCCAAATCTATTTTTGAGTTTCGCTTTGATTCTTTGATTTTGTGTTTTACCCTTTCATAATGCTTCATCGTCAAATTGAGAAAATATTCCTTATAAGGTAAGGCCTACATTGCCTATTTTAAACCATCACGACATTTATTTGCACAACGAAACGAGTTTGTTTATTTGCTTGTTCATGATGAAACTTTGAAACGTCAAAACATATTAT
>REGM01000010.1:403244-443902 GCA_004194415.1 Aurelia aurita | reverse complement strand
CCTCTTTGTGTTGATTGCAGAAATGAAATAATGTCGCATGACTAACATGAGTGACGCAAACAGCAAGATAGGGGGCTTCCATCGATCTCTGAGATGTTACCGCCTTTGCCCCTTTCCCCTCCTTACGGGACAGCTGTGTTCAAGTTAATAGTTGCCCCGTAAGTAGGGGAAAGGGGCAAACGTGGCAATATCTGAAGGATAGACGATCATTTTTTATAAGTATTCCAGCAGGTCCTTTTTTCCCGTTCCTCGCTTTCTGTAGCCCATTTAATTCGTAAGGAGTCGGTCTATCCTTCAGATGTTGCCGCTTCTATCCTTCAGATGGTGCATCCAATATCGTCAGATGTTGCCGCGTTTGCCCCTTTCCCCTCCTTACGGGGCGAATATGAGACAAATGATTCGCTCATGCACCAGCTACCGGGAAGACGCAGATATGTGGAAAGTTTCGCGAGGATTGGTTGAGCGGTGTTGGAGTTTTAGGGTTAACAAATTTTGCTTCAGTGCTTAGTATTATAGATATTTCTGCAAAAAAAATTTTGCCAAAAAATTTGAGTTGATGTAGCCTGGTGCATAAAGGTGACCAAGATGCAAAATGCCCCTTGTACACAACAACTAACGATTCTCTTTGGGAAGTGGTATTGTCTTTTATCTTTCAAAATATCACTGCTTACAACAAATGCATTTTCATACACAGATGGCTTTTGCTGTTAACGGAGAACATATTCTCTGCACAATCTTTGAGAAAACAGTAGGACCTTTGGTTCTTCTATTGTTTTCAAATGCAAACTTCCCTGTCCAAGAAACAAAGAATGCAGTCTGGGCATACAGTATGCAGTGTGTTTCGATTAAGATACTGGGTGCATTCCATGCATTTGCTTGGGGCCTACCCCAAATATCCTGCCATGGAAGACATTTCTTAGGGGCTGCACACAAATAAATTCTTTCACGCAAAATCCATTGGATGTTTTCAAAATACCCCCACCCCCTCCTCCCAAAACGTCCAATTGAAAATTGATGCAATTTTTCCAAACGTACAAGACTAGTTCATACCATTGTTTTTGGTACTTCTCAAATTGGAATTTTTTATAAGTGATCACGAAGTTGTTGGGGGCCATCAACATTTACGTTTCGTCTTTCAGCACAGCTTTTGGGAGCGATGTGGGGAAGGGGTGTAAGCCAAAGCCATGATTACTTCCATGTTCAGGACAAAACCTAATCTAAGATATTGCTAGTTTGAAAATAACTTATTCACATTATTTACATCACAATGCCAACAAAACGGACAAGATTCATTTGTTGTGGTCGAAATAGTTTTGTGCTAATAAAATTTACAGCAAGCAGAAGCTGTACAGTATCTTATAAGAAAATCTATTGGAGAAATAACACCGAGTACCAAATTTCATCTTACCGTTGATAGCGACGTAATTAAACAGGTAGATATATTCGTATATCTAGGACAACTATTGACAGAGGATGCTAAGTGCGAAAAAGAAGTCTTACGCCGTATATCTATAGCCGAGGCACCTTCAATAAAATCAAGTCAACATTAACAAATAGAAACATCAATCTTGAAACAAGAAAAAGAATTATAAAATGCTACGTATGGAGTACCCTATACTATGGAGTAGGGACATGGACTGTAACAGCAACACTTGAGAAACGTCTTGAAGCATTCGAGATGTGGTCGTACAGAAAAATGCTGAAATTGTCATGAACGGAGAAAGTAACAAATTAGGAAGTGCTTCAAAGAATGAATGAAAAAAGAAAACTGATCAATATATTGAGGGAAAGGAAACTAAGATATTTTGGTCATTTAATACGGCTAAATAACATCTACAAAACATTATTAGAAGGATATATAGACGGGAAGAGAGGCAGGAGGTCGCCCAAAGATTAGCTGGTATGACAACATCAAGGAATGGACCGGAATGCAGTATGAATGTGCAATAAGAACAGCAATGGACAGAGACAAGCAGGGGCGGATCTAGGGAAAAATCTGAGGGGTGCTGAATAGGCGGCAATGTGGGGGTCCAGGTCCGGTAAAAATTTTTTGATGACCACGCCCTTTACTCTCTCGGAAATGATGACCACGCCCTTTTATTGCCAGAAAATGTCTTATTTACGAATCACAGGATTGTGTAATTTGTTGCTCAGGCTTGATATAATGAAGAAATAGCTTTGAAATCAATGATAGCATTTATGTACTTTTCTTTCATTTCTGCAATGAATTGTCGAAATATCCCATTGTTTGTTGATAAAAGCTGATACGGTATGCAGAAAATTTGTCTCGCATGGTCTGATCTGCGCAGGCAGCTAATCGATTCCACAACAACACATACAAGAGAATTCAGGCCTATGCCGAGGAACTCGCTAGCAGCCTCTGTGCTACCATAGGTGCTACTAAAAATTTCTAGGAATCATCAATTTTCAAGCATAAATCATGTGAAAGCATTTGAAAGCAAAGCAAGAACCCCGATAACCCAAAAGTGAAACACAAGCCAGATGTTATATCATCTTACCGTAACATTCCACCTTTGATCTCTCTGGTTCCTCTTCCTGCTCGAAGTTTGCAGTGCAGTAAAATTCATTTCGGAAGTTTTTGATTAACTTTTTATAATCCTTTTATTTTGCTTTATTAAATATTATCTCCGATTCTCAGTCGAATTCCTGCCTAACAAATATATGACACATTTGAGTTGTTTAAAACAGTAACCCAACAAATGCAACATAAGCCCCCATAAGCCATTTTGCCTCTTGGCTAGAAACAAACTTTCCCACCTAATTTTGCAAGAATAAATTTGAAAATACGATGATTTATCCCCCCTTGTCAACTGCATTCTATGATGAAACTCTCCCCTGGTTAGTTTTAACCNTTGCTTTATTAAATATTATCTCCGATTCTCAGTCGAATTCCTGCCTAACAAATATATGACACATTTGAGTTGTTTAAAACAGTAACCCAACAAATGCAACATAAGCCCCCATAAGCCATTTTGCCTCTTGGCTAGAAACAAACTTTCCCACCTAATTTTGCAAGAATAAATTTGAAAATACGATGATTTATCCCCCCTTGTCAACTGCATTCTATGATGAAACTCTCCCTGGTTAGTTTTAACCCCCCTTGATATGATAGCGCAGTATAATCGCCTGCAATTTTAGCAACTGAAATCCCCCCCGAAAGCTTCGGTTTCTTTGATGTTTTGGATTTTCAAATCACATGGGTGCTCCCGCCAAATCTGAGCACCCCTGAATGCAGCATGGCTATTGGTTGATTCACTTCCATGGGTGCTCAAACTCGAATAATTTACAGGTCATGGGTGCTCTGTTGCGCTGCCTATGCAGAAGACAATGGATTCCGAGTCCGTAAAATGTAGGCAAGGCCAACCAGGGGGAGTTGAGATAGAAGAGTTTTGGAGTTGTAATATCGACAGTGTGGAGGAGGCAAGACGGGGGCGTGATAATGCAATGATCAACAATACGAACAGCTTGCGAGCTTTGATTTGCTTGGGGACAAATCTTGAAATGTTATCAAATGTTATGTTACTTTAGCAGTGAATTAGATTAAAAGAGAAATATCTTCAGTTAAAAAATCTGACAGGTGCGTGAGCAGCCTTCGCACCCCTCTAAATCCGCCACTGGACAAGTGGAGGGCTACTGAGTCATCCAACGTCAAACGATATGGAACATGAAGAAGAAGATTGGAGAAAAAGTTGATAAAACAGAATTTTAAAAATGTACGGTCCTTGACCCCCTCAACTTGATATGTGTGTGGCCCCTGGGAACATGGGCATATAAAATCTTGTAAAAGTAATGTAAATCAACTGAAATCTAATTAACTTGATAGAGCTGATGTTTTCCTTGCCCTTGCTTGAATAAATCTGGTCATATGATATATATATGTAATGTGGATGTTTGTGCAGCATTTTGGGAGTATAATAGCTTGTGGCCAATTCCGTTAGAAAAATTGCCTAATTCGGTTACAACATTATTTGAAAACAAATTTAGGTCATCACACACCTTAAAACTGTTTCCTGTAATCAAGGAAATTCCAAAGGAAGACGACTCACTTCCCTTCGTCTAGTGCAAGTCAAAATTTCCTTTATTTAAGGCAAGCATTAAGCAACGCTTGTTGAACGTTGTTTACCTATAGCACTGCTTCTAAAGCCATATTTTGTGGTTTGTTATTACTGCATATATCTATCATTGTATCCTACGGCATTAATTATCAAAAGTTAGGAAATGGAAAGTGGCCTTTAGCTTATTGCGGGTCGTCTTTTTGCTGCTGGAAATTAGGCCTAAGCAAATCTAGCAGGGTAAACCCCTGGAAACAAATTCCTACTCGTTTTGAATCTGCATAAAATTAAATACTCACTTAGTTTAAATCCTTCCGACATCTTGGCGGCAGCTGCAGTGCTGTTCAACTCCTGTGCAACCGTAGAAAGCGAGCAGACTTCTTCAGCTGTTGATCTACTTCCCGCTACTGGCCTAACCTCCAATACACAAAGTTACTTCTTCACGTTCAATGGCGCGTGACGTTTAGAGTCCAGACTTCTGAATGAGGAAGGAGACGCCCCAATCCCATGCCCAAATATGGCAGCGTCCACTTGAAACAAGTGTGCCAAATGCCAAATCTATTTTTGAGTTTCGCTTTGATTCTTTGATTTTGTGTTTTACCCTTTCATAATGCTTCATCGTCAAATTGAGAAAATATTCCTTATAAGGTAAGGCCTACATTGCCTATTTTAAACCATCACGATATTTATTTGCACAACGAAACGAGTTTGTTTATTTGCTTGTTCATGATGAAACTTTGAAACGTCAAAACATATTATTACAACAATTTCAATGAAGTTTTGTCTATTGTCTGCAAAAATATTGAAAATTTAACATGGAAAGGATCTGTTTTGTGATCAGGATGGCAGTCAACGGCTTGGCAAGTGAAAAACTGGTCTTTGTAATGAACGATTTATGATGATGATGATGATGATTTATTTATCAATTTATGTTATTGTTGTTGTTGTTTTATATAAGCAACACATGGTTTCTGTTGAAATGCTGAACATGTGTGAGATGGATTAAACAGTATTAGTATCGAAGAGCTAAAACTTACAGGAAACGAAGATGCAGTTGCATGATCGGAGAACAAATTGAATTTAAGTACATAGGCAATTCTTAAAGCATACTTGACACTAAATTCATGGATATATGTCAATTATTTATACATCTCTCTGACACCTGGCCTTCTATAAATGACAATCAACGAGCAACTTTTGAGCAACTTTTTGAAAAAAGTGGCAACTTTTGAGCAAATTTTTAGGAAATTTCGAGCAACTTTTGGAGAAATTTCGAGCAACTTGTGGACAGGGCTAGTGCCACCTCAAGGCGGAGAAATTTATATCGATATTTTCAGGTGCCCACATATCTGACGGTGAACGGGGATCTGGTGGACTTTGGGAGGTAAACACGGGGGTTCAAACAGATTCAGTTTGACAAGTAGCCTCTGCGGAGGAAAAATAGGATTATCAGCTTTGCAATGGAAGAGAACTACTAAGATTTTTAATGACCCCCCCCCTCCCATTTTACAGCTGTAAGTTTTCATGGCCCCCTCTTCAAGTATGTCAAAATTTTGTAGCATGTTTCTAACCAGATTACTCACAGTTCATCAGTATTGTATACAATCCATCCAAGAATCGTGTAAAAAAACGGAGAATGGAGAACAAAAGAACAGCGATGAAAAGGAAGGAAAAGCGGCAGCTGAAAAGTTCTGCAAATTGTTTGTCCATTATTTTTGGGGGAGAAAGGCAAGACGTTGTCAAAATGGTTGAAGAAAAAAATTTTACATTTTCAGTTGTCCCTGAGTCCCAGGGGGGGTACTTAGTATATTTGTCCGACGGGGACGTGCCGTTTTTCAGGGTATCGTTTCGCCTCTATTTTCTAGCGCCGGGTATCGAAAGAAGGCAATTTTTCTAGAGCCGGTCGTCAAAAGGGTGTATTTTCTTAAAACAGGTTGTTGCTTGGCCAGATTTTTACGTTTTGGAGTGTACTTTTCGACGATTTTTTCTAGAATCGGCTATCGTTCGGAGGGAAAAATTCTGGAGCCGGGTAAAAATGTTTGTCTTTGGTGGGCACACCCCCGTACAATTGAAAGTCAAGTACCCCCCCCCCCCCGGGCCTGAGTCTTTCTGTCCCATCCACAGGATTTCTATCGTTAGGCAGCTTCTCCAAGAGTTTGAAACAAAAAATGCAAGTCCCCTCTGGATTTAAATTAGCCGATGAACTACAATTTAATCCTTTTTCCATCAGAAAACCATGTAAAAGTAACACTAAACAACACTTGCCACTGAAATGATCGTTTCTTTGATGTTTGGGCCGCATAGTAAGTTGTATGGGCCTCTTTTTGATATTAGTAATTATGCGAATAATTAGTTGCATATATTAATTTTCTTCAGATTCTCAAGAAAATTTNGTTTTCTTTCTTTTAGCTATGGACAAACAGGAACAGGGAAGACTTTTACAATGGAAGGAGAACGCACTCCTGGGGACAAATATAGCTGGCAAGATGTAAGAAATATTCTTTCATGCCTATGTAGATTTGTTTTGTTTTTCAGTTCTATGTTGCAACATCAATTTAAAGCAATATCCTATTAATGATGTAGTGTTCTCTAAGAGAAGTTGTTCGTTTTTGCTAAAAATCTAGCTTTTTTTAAAGCAAACTATATCAAACTTATTCCTCGGAAGTTCTGGGCATCAGTTCCGTCATTTGATATGTGGTGGGTAGTCATGTTGGGTTTCTTATATGTTTGATTATGTGGATGTTTTACCACCTTTGATGTTTTTTTAAAAGCTAAAGTATATGATTTTTAAAGGGCTTGGAAGTTGATGAACTTGCAAAAAAATTAAAACCAAAGTTATGTTTAAAAAACGACATGCTTTGGAGATCTGCTCTCGAAGAATGTTGTTTTGTGGTTAAGTCTACTACCTTTAAATTCATAAGTGAATTGGGATTTGTGGCTTGTGCCCATAATTTCTTATTGATGTTAGATCAATAGTGATTTTGCTTGATTTTTTGTTGCTTTCAGGACCCCCTTGCAGGTATCATTCCTAGAGCCATGCACCAGCTTTTCGAGAAATTACCACTACAAGATGTAAGTATTATCTGCGTGTTTGAGATTTGCTCAAGATTTGTTGATGCTTTCCGTTAGGCTCTGCTATTTTCTTATTAAGTTACATATTAAAAGCGGAATCAAACAATTTGAAAAAGTGAACAATTTGTTAATTTACCCAACAAGTCCAAAGGATCATACGTCGTTTTTTAGTCAAATTCGAATAAGTAGAATCTCTTCAAACTGGAAAAATGATCCAAATTATGCAAAATTCAACTTAAACCCATTCTGCACTGGTTTCATCTCAACGGAATCGTGAAGATCATTGCCATAGATATATATGTAGATATAGATATAGATATATATATATATATTCAAATAGAAATTACAGAAAAAAAACATATCACTAATTACGTTAGGGTATTAGGTGGGATAATTTGGGTCTAGAGCACCATTCAGAAGTTGTTGGAAATACTGAAGATCTTCTTTCATTTTTCTATGTTGAACCTCTTGTCCTTGTTGGGATTTCTTTGCTGTTCTTCGATTTGAAGTCTGAGTAATCTTTTTTTGGATTTTTTACTTTCCTCACTTTTGTGCGTAATTTCGAACCGTCAACGGGAAATTTGGGTCTGTTCGAGATCATCAATATCTAATACATCAGGAGTATCGTAAATTCAATAAAATAAAGTTTTAGAATGTTTTGACGGATAATTTTCATTGAATTTTCAAAGGTTTCGAAGCCAAAAACTTGAAATCTTGCACAGAGAAAATTAGGGATANATTTTTCTATGTTGAACCTCTTGTCCTTGTTGGGATTTCTTTGCTGTTCTTCGATTTGAAGTCTGAGTAATCTTTTTTTGGATTTTTTACTTTCCTCACTTTTGTGCGTAATTTCGAACCGTCAACGGGAAATTTGGGTCTGTTCGAGATCATCAATATCTAATACATCAGGAGTATCGTAAATTCAATAAAATAAAGTTTTAGAATGTTTTGACGGATAATTTTCATTGAATTTTCAAAGGTTTCGAAGCCAAAAACTTGAAATCTTGCACAGAGAAAATTAGGGATAAATCATACAATGAAAGCATGGCGATATAATGTACAACGGCAATGTGCAATGTAAACAAAGTATAGAATTTAGGATGTAAATAAATTCTTAGTTTTTGCACTAAAACGGGAATGGAAATGTGCCCTGGTATTATTTTCGATTTATATGGTATAAATATGGTATAAATAGGGTAGACAAAACAATCAAAACACCCACACACAATATGGTTTCTTTGGCTAGCTTTGTTCATGCACACGCCAATTAAATCAAAATATGCGTATGCTGATATCAGCTGAATCGCTTTGAGCCATTGATGCGCATACTCCACTGAAGGAGAAACCTCTCTGAAAAGAAACCAGTCGAGTCTACATGCAGGCTAAAAAATTGGTTGCTTTGATTAAAAAAGAACAATTGAAATTTGGTTATATTATAGTCAAACACAAAGTTCTTTTTCTTTTTTTAAGCCTCTTTTTATATTTATTCTTGTTTGTAGTCACGTGTAGTTTTATGTATTGGTTGGGTCGGGAGAGTTTGTCACCTGTTTCGGCAGCCATACCGCGAAGGCCATTCAAAATATTCTGAAGTTCAAACTTCGGTCCCTGACTGAGGCTTAGACTTAATGTTATCAAACACCATCACCACTAAGTCAAGTAAATGCCTCCCTCAAATGGAGCGCCTTCCCTTTGACGTCAAAAATTTTGAACGAGCACCCCTTTTCTCTTCCAATAGTTGCAAATCTACTGCAAAAAGGTTGCAAAGCTGGTTTTTCTTTTATAAAAAATGCTAGTACTAAGAAGAAATAGAACACTCTTACACAGTCTAAGCACAGGAGGCCCAGGCGGTTGACTTGACAATAAAAAGTTCAAAATTCTAAAGCAATCAATTGTAATACCTTTGTGTTTTATTTGTGGCACCTCTCCATGTCTGTGTTGTGTCTCCCTTTATTGACTTATGCACTGCGTACTTGTTCAAATGCGATAATTTGAAATGAAAGTTGAATGTGCTATAATAGTATTATTTAGTATTATTTATATAACATTAATAATAATACTAATTAATGATATTAATAATTATATTAATAATAGTATTATTTATATAACATTAGTATTCAACTTTCATTTCAAATTATCGCATTCAAACAATTACGCAGTGCAGAAGTCAATAAAGGGAGACACAACACAGACATGGAGAGGTGCAACAAATAAATTCAAAGGTATTACAATTGATTACTTTAAAATTTTGAACTTGTTATTGTCAAGTCAACCGCCTGGGCCTCCTGTGGTAAGTATCCATTAACGAATTGGCAGCATAAGAAATGCGATGCTGTTTGAAAGATATTGGATTTAATTGTGTTGCANAATAGTATTATTTAGTATTATTTATATAACATTAATAATAATACTAATTAATGATATTAATAATTATATTAATAATAGTATTATTTATATAACATTAGTATTCAACTTTCATTTCAAATTATCGCATTCAAACAATTACGCAGTGCAGAAGTCAATAAAGGGAGACACAACACAGACATGGAGAGGTGCAACAAATAAATTCAAAGGTATTACAATTGATTACTTTAAAATTTTGAACTTGTTATTGTCAAGTCAACCGCCTGGGCCTCCTGTGGTAAGTATCCATTAACGAATTGGCAGCATAAGAAATGCGATGCTGTTTGAAAGATATTGGATTTAATTGTGTTGCATCTGTGATTGCCTTTTTAAAATAAGAATTTGTCCATTACTACTGCTTGCGTTTCTAGGACTGTGCAGAATTTTCTGCAAGGGTCTCATTTCTGGAGATATACAATGAAGAGCTGTTTGATCTCCTTGGTACAAGCAGTCTGGATACACAGAGGTTGAGAATATTTGAGGATTCGGCAAAGAAGGTATGTTTATACATTGTCAAAAAAAATATTCAGCATATGAAATTTTGACGAATATAATTTGGTTAAATTTTGCAATTTCGGCAAAAGAAAAATTGACCAGCATGCAGTACTGAATGTTTCTTTATCTGACTGCAAAATACTGTATTTTACGGTAAACGTTATATTTTTTCCTGCGTATACTTGATAATAGTATGTTGACGGAATTTGCGCTTCAGTTGCATTTCCTTTACCTTCTTGCTACCCCCAGAGTTCCCGATTTTGATGAGACAAGGGACTGTAACAATCCAAAGATTTCGGCTTGACTAAATTTAGCTACCGTCAGATTTCGGACGAATAGATTTCCAGCAAGAATTTTGTCCGAAAATTTGCCACGCCGAATTTTTTTTCCTTGTAAACCATGCTTTGCACAGAGTAGAATAAACATAATGTGAACTGTTATTTGTAGGGATCTCGTGAACGGTAGATATCCTGACTACCGATCCTCGAATTTTGTTTGAGTTTAGCAGTAAGCTTTATGTTGATTAAAGTTGGTATTAGTAGAAAATTGTATAAGATACGACAGTACTTTGGTTGACTCAAACGGGTTTGCTATATTGCATGAAGTGCTTATTTTATTGATGTTTGTTTTAATTCTTATTAGTTTCAAAATCCTTATTTTGCTTTAGCGAAAATGCCATTATTGAAAATTTTTGACGTCGGTAAAAATTGCAACCATTAAAGTCATTAAGGTCATTTACAAATTATTCATTTTTTATACTGCGTGAATCAGAAAAAACCTTAGGTGTTTAACATGCCATATTTTGGTAAAAACAACGCGAATTGTGTTTGTTTGAGTTTTATAATGCAAAGAAAGATGAGCTTATTTATAGAATGTTTGTTTTTTTGAGAGCGGTCATTTCTTTTCATATCTATTTGCGATCTTGTGATGTAGCTATTTTGGTGAAAAGGTATAGTTTATAAGATCAAGAACTTTCTGCTTCGTAACAATATGGTAATTAAATGAATAGTCTCCAAGGGATACAAAGTAAAAAACAATAGTCTTCCTTTTATACTTTAACACGATGCATGCCACGTTTCAATTTTTTGGTGAAAAAACAGTATGTTTGTCATGGTTTAGAAGTTCACACGTGCATTAATATGTCTCTAATCGAATGCATATTTTAGGAATCTTGCAAAACACGATTTTACTAAAATTATCCGTAATTATGGAACGGAAAGATCGATTTCGACCAAACAAATTTTCATATCTACTTTAGCCTTTTCCTATGCAGTGAATAAAAAAAAAGAATTTTTTAGAGGTAAATTGTATCAGCAAAAATTGGCAAACGCACCAGGTTTTTTTATACTAACCCGGCGTATATCAAATTTTTTTCGGTTTAATTTTTAGGTCTTCCTGTATAAGCTGACTATTGCTACACGTTGCGATCTTATCGTATTTCCCCATAATATTTTCGTTGCTATTTAGATGTAGATGGACGATTTCCTCACAATTTTTTTTATTTTCTCAGGGTTCAGTTGTTATCCAAGGTATCGAGGAGGTCATTGTTCATGACCGCAATGAGGTTTATGAAATCCTTGAAAGAGGTGCACGAAGGCGACAAACTGCAGCTACTCTCCTCAATGCTCATTCGAGGTATGATTTGTTAAGCTCGGAATCCAGCTGTATCTCCAAAATTGGTGATGGTATGAACAATCTGATTGCACTGGCTAATTCTGCGCAGTTCAAACCAATAGAAAATATCTTCATTTGCAATGTATCTGCTGCTAGTTGCCTACATTAGGTAGAGAAAGTCATGGTTTTATTTAAGTTTAGCTTATACAGCCCCTTTAAACGTCCCTTGTTCGGAAAATGGTAGCAACGGAAGTTTTCGCTCAATGCTTGCAAACGTCTTATTTAATTTCTAAGGATTGAAGTATTTCTGTGAAATTTAGTTATCTCTAAATCAAGCTGCTCTAAAAGATACACTATCTGTAAAATTAGAAATGCGGTATTTGAAAGAATTCTCCAGTGGATTCTCTAGTACAAAAAAGGAACAGGAAATCCTTTCACCTTTTAGCCTTCAACAAATCTGGTTTGATAATGATGACGGATTGTCTCTTTCCGAATAAGCACCAAGTGGCCAATAGTTCTTTCAAAATTGAAAATGATATTTTATAATTTAGAAGCGGCCTTTAGACTGGCATTTTTGTAGCTTTTTTAGATTAAATAATCCCTCCACAAAATTCCACCGGGTCACCAGGTATTCAACTTCCTACTTAACTTTAAATTATACCTTTTTGCAGTCGCTCCCATACTCTCTTCTCCGTGACGATACACATGAAAGAGAACAATATCAATGGTGAAGAATTCCTGAAGACTGGAAAGCTAAACCTTGTAAGTAAAATCTAGCTTGACTTGTTATTTGGTGTCAAATCATAATTAACCCACAAGTTCAGTTCAATGCTTTAAGATCAAGATTTATAAGAATAACTAACATGTATGCAATATCCTAACTAACAAACCCAACGCATCAAGAAACTAGTTTTCCAGTGTAGGTAATTGATATTTCGAATCACAAAGATGTTTCTGTCACTGACAGAGCCGAAGCTTCGAAAGTAAAATTCCCGGAATGCAGAAACATGCTCTTTCTAACAGAGCTGTTTATTTTCAGACGTTTCCCCTAAAGTTTCCTGCTGCCTATTAAAAATTTTCTTGGACTAATGTTTCCATGTTCCTATTCTGTCATGCTTTAGCTCCCATTTTGATTGTGATAATTTGTTGTTATTTTTGGTTCGCCATTGTACTCTTTTGTCGTTTAACTTTTAACGCAACAATCCTGGCAAAAGATAGCTGAGTCATATTTCATCCGTGTTTTTTAGGTCGACTTAGCAGGAAGTGAAAACATTGGAAGGTCAGGGGCTGTAGACAAGCGAGCCAGAGAAGCAGGTACTGCCTGGTTTCTTTCAAAATTTTGTTTAGTAGTGGAGCCTATTTTTTTAAAGATTTTTATTGTCACAATTGTCACAGCAGGTTGCCAAATAAAGTCCAATAGAGAAGTACCAAAACTACTAACTGCACTTTTATATGTTTAACATCGAGTAATATATTTTGGTTTTGCCCGCTAATATAGTTGCCCGCTAATATATTTGCCCGCTAATATAAAGCCCGCTAATATATTTTGGTTTTGTTGTGCTTATAGAAAAGATACATTTGACCACACAAGGACGTAAGTAGGCAAAATGGATCATTAATAGCTTTACACGCTGTTGTCAAATTGTATGGAACGAGAAAAATCCTTATGGTAAAGAGCTGTGCCTGCAAAGTCTTTTTAAATCTCTATCGAATCGTGAAGTACATACATCGTGAAGTGTATACATCGTATACATACATACATACCTAAATTGGCAATATTTTTGTCTTTAAACTTTTCAAAGATCTACATTTTCAGTCCATAATTCCAGTACAGAAGCAGAGTAAGCACTGTACCGTAATGCTAATGATATCGGCAGAAATCAGTAGAACTCCTTAGCAAGTTAATCACTACGTTCGAACTTATATCGCAATACTAGTCGAGACGGCAGTACGTCAAAGTGTTGAAAACACGACTCCATCTTGTTTTGGGATAAATCTGCCTGGAATGTTTGTAGTGTTCTGTAGCAAATTTGAAAAAGTTGCGTAAAAATTGCTTGTATGTTCTCCCTCGCGATAGTGAGACGGGAAATGATAGGTAGCCACTGTCAGTCAGACCTAAACCAATGAAATGTCTGCACGAAAATGCTGTTCTGGAAAACAAAACAGAGATTTCTTCCAAGAAAGCTATGAGAAACTTGTATTTTGACAATAATTTTGTCTAAACAGCTTCAGAAACTCGAACAGTTGTAAGTTGTTCGTCTCTTCTTTAAAGTCAACCTTCATTCTCGATGTTCGCCTGTGTATCTGCTAAAGTGTTCCAATGATTTGTAGAGTTTCCAAGTTTTTAGAATTTTTTTATTTCGACAAATAAACGAGGCACTTTCAAAATCTCAATGAGACTCTATGTTTTGTACGGTGTCATTTACCTCAACTCTCATTTTTGAATTTCAAATTGATGAAGTCACATGACACATTCGTCTAGACGAATAGAGGAAATTTTGATTTAGTATTTTCTTTGCAGGCACGATCAACCAAAGTTTGCTCACTCTTGGAAGAGTAATAACATCATTAGTAGAGAGAGCACCACACATTCCATACAGAGAAAGCAAACTGACTCGATTGTTGCAAGATTCTCTTGGTGGTCGAACTAAAACATCTATCATAGCAACTGTTTCACCAGCTTCTGTGAATCTTGAGGTTTGTTTGTGTAGCCACGCCTATACTTTTATGAAAATCTTCTACGATCGCTACAGACAGTACTTTGGATCACATAAACAGTTAACAGTATAAAGTGACCAAAATTTCAGTTACGCTCAGAACATAACATACAATTTCAGTGATTATTAATTCATAAAGGGTGCACTTTGCCTATTTCTCACAGCAAGGTTTCATTCTAATGTTTTTAAAGTTTTCACTGCTTCTCAAACTTAGTACTAGAGTTTTTTATAAAAACTTTCTGGTGCAATACATTTTGCTTAAATTTTGAATTTTGGTCTATTTACCCAACATGGTAAGCAGTGTTTGGTGCGAAAGTCAGGTATATACCGTGGCTCCATCCCAAGCACCAACAACAATGTGCTCCATGGCCCTGGACATGGACTCGATTTTTGGGCAACACTAGCTCCGTGTTCCCTGCCCTCGACGCTAAGTTTCATCTTCACCTCTAGTGGTCAAGTTTTTATTCTTTGTCTTTGAACAGGAAACATTGAGTACTTTGGACTACGCGCATCGTGCCAAGAATATCCAGAACAAGCCTGAGATTAACCAAAAGCTTACCAAGAAGGCATTGATCAAGGTAATAAACGTGCTTTTACGAAACTGCTCATGGTATATGCTTTAAAATACTTAGAATAGCAAAGCGGTATAATTTTCTTGCATAGGCTAATCATTGCGAAGCTGCCGGACTGCCGAGCATCTCTGAAAAACAAGGAATTCCTGATGTATTTATGTTCTTGTATCAACTTTGATTTTCTCATATCGACAGTTGCGAGAATTATAAACAAAAACCCCATAGCAAATACTTTTCATTCAAATGATTTAGCAAAAAGTTCCCGAACTTTGGGAGTTAATGGAAAACGAAAGGGCCTTGCCGCAAAACTACTCCTCCTCATTTCAGCAGTGTAGCATAAACTCTTTGAAAGAGGAACCAAGTTAGCATGGCAGCTTTATGTTATTCCGTGACGTTTTGCACTAGCTTTTGCGATTTGTTGCAACGAGCCTCCTTTATTGGGAGAACTAGAAGAGCTGCTGTTTGTTCCCTTTTTTGTTCAACATATTCTGTAGAATAGCTCTTTTAAGATTGTCCTCTTTTTTATCGAGCATCTAAAGAGGTATCA
Source organism: Aurelia aurita (assembly GCA_004194415.1). Lineage (NCBI taxonomy): Eukaryota > Metazoa > Cnidaria > Scyphozoa > Semaeostomeae > Ulmaridae > Aurelia > Aurelia aurita. The sequence continues at coordinate 428,412 of REGM01000010.1, read as the reverse complement.
TTTATGCATCTTGATAACTGTCATATCCATATTGGGAAAAACTCTTTTGACATTAACCAGAAGAATGGCTCTATGCTTTCGAGTTATGGCCAGGATTCTTGTAAATTTGATCACAAAATTTTTGTAAATTTGAAAGGATCTGGTTTTAGGAATACACTGAAGAAATCGAGCGATTGAAGCGTGATCTTACCGCTGCAAGAGACAAAAACGGGATATATGTGTCTGAAGAAAACTACACGTAAGTTTTTTGTTATGCAATGTATAAGCTAATGCGTTTGAATTAGACTTTTATGCTAAAGATATTGATTTACCAAGATGTGCATTGAGTTCTACCATTGAATCAATGCCACTATCAATTTTATTTCGAATGCAACGCATCCTGGTAAAAAATTCCTCACCGCCATCTTTTTCTTGTTGACCTTAGCCGCTCCTTTTTCTTGTTGACCTAACTATCAACATTGCTTTTTAATTCTTCATGTGTATAAGCTAGTTCAATGGCCAGAACACATTTAACTCTGTTCCAATATTGTCTACATCGAAGGTGGATAGTAGTAAGCTTTTAGGGAGGGGGTGAATTGGCTTTTGATACTGATACAGTTAGTATATTTAAAGTTCAAGTGCATTCTAAGTGCAAGACAGAGTTGTTTGCAGCCTCTGAAATTCCTGTCGTTTGTCTTTAGAGCAGGTTTAGAGTGACACTTGTAGAACATCTTTCTTCTTGGTGCGTCAACAGTGAAGTGCTGTTCATATTACTATATTGGGGGGGGGGGCTAGTGCTATTCTTATTGCCATCGAAATTCATTTACAGTGCAATGCAATCAAAGCTCCAATCACAGAAATCCTCGCTGCAGGACTACATTGATAAGATAGCAGCGATGGAAAAAGAGGCAGAGAAGATAAATCAATTGTTCACTTCAACAAAAGATGAACTTGAAGCAACTACAGAGAATTTGGAGAAAACCCGGCAACAACGGGATGAAAAGACGCACTTGTTAGACCATCACGTAGAAAAAGGTGGCCAGCTGTTAAACCAAGCAAGTGAGCTACTAGATACTGTTGAAGGGAGCGTTTCTGATGTCGAAGGACTTCATTCTAAGCTTGACAGGACCGCTCAAGTCCATTCTCACAATGAAAGTACTTGCGACGGGTTTAAAAATGAAATGCATAACACTGTTCTAAAGATGAATGAAGATTTGCAAAATTGCAATAAAAGACAGCAAAGTTTTTACAGTTCGATTACTTCAAAATTAGGTGAGTTAATTTGTCTTTGAATCCACTTGCTAGAACGAATAACCTTCCAATGATACAGTAAGTCCCCGTATGCAAGAAACTCACATTTTTTAAATCAAGCTGTCTAATTTCTTATATGTGCCAAAAAGTTTTTAAAAGAGGTTGGCAGAGATTTCTGATATGTCCAAAGAAAATGTCTTTTCATATGTGATACTTTCCTCTGTCAAAGGCATTTTTCAAATTCTAGGACCATGCTGAATAAGGCGAACTGAATGTAATTGAGGATATTCCAATAAGGACAAGGTCTAAACAATTGAAGGTCTAAATATATATATATGAAGAAGTATATACTGTAGCAGTTCATGTATAAAAATGTGAAATACGAAAGAATGGCAAAAAATTTAACGTTTCAATAAAGATTATTTCATTTTTTCCACCATTTATAAGAAATTGACCAAAAATCAGGCTGCCTATTTTCTTATAAAGGAGAAAACACTCCCTTTCCTGGCAGGGTGCAATTTCTTACATATCCATTTCTTATATGCGGGGACTTACTGTATTCTATCAACATTCTTTCTAAGAAAGATACCAAAATCTTGGACAACGAAAGGGTTTACTTTTCAGATGATTGTCACTTTTACGGTATCTATCCCAATATACTCACTGCAACAAGTTTCGATTTGACGAAATTCTTTTACTTGTATATTTATGAAAATTTTTGCTAATTCTTATCCTAAGAAGTAAAGGGGCTGTACAAGCCAAACTTCCAAAATATTCTCTCCTAAATGCAGGCAAACAGCAGCAGATTCATTTCAAATGAAGGTATTCGCTATTGGTTTGAATTCCGTAGAATTAGCTAGTGCAATTGAATTGTTCATACCATCATTGGTTTTATAGATCTAGCTGGATTTTGAGCCACATGTTTTAGATGTGTTTAGCCTTAACACACGAATGGTCACTACGTGCTGAGAAAATTTTATTTGCCACACGTTAATTTTTAGAGGAATTCTCGTTAAATTGGTGGGACTGGCTAGCGGATCTATACTAACAAATTTTACAGCCAGCCCCTCCGCTCATCCTAAGAAGTTCTGTATCCTGTTCTCCAGAAAAGTTCTTGTAGCGGTTTTCTGGGTGGCTTCGGTAATGGACTCCTAGTGGGTCCTTCGACCAGATGATACACTAAGAAAAAATAGAGAATGCTTGGCCACTTACTATTAAGTTCTTCAGAACGTTTGATGATTGCTGATTTCCTTCCAAACAGACGAATTAGTTCGAATGCAGTGTGATGCAATGGAAATAACAAACAAAATGGTTCAAGACAGAGCATTTGATTTGACACAATGTATAGAAAACGTAACTTTGAAACACAAGGTAAGCATAACACTCTTTTGGACAGATAGATACTTGTGTCCCAAAAAAGTTTACCGATTTGAACAGTTATTGTAAAAAAACATCGTATTTGGGAATAGAAATTCAAACACTCAATTGCATAAATTGGATCCAAGTTTATGTGGAACGTTGCCACACCACTTAACACGAGTCAATAGTTCTTTTTCTGCATCGGTTCAAATCGGTAAACATTTTTCTGGTTCCGCCAGTAGTTTGAACATGTTATACTTAACTTTAGAACTGAGGCTATAGAATAGGATCGCTTAAGCACCAACATCAAGCCTGTACAACCTTTTTCCTTTCCTGTGAGCAAGCCCAGATGGTCAAAAATTTCCTATAGCAAGTCTCATTCAATAAAGGCATGTAAGCATGGGTGCTTGCTCTCTGAATATTGAAGAGAAGTGATCTGGCATGTTTTTAAAAGGCCTGTTTAAATTTTGCATATGAAAAAGCTTTCTCTTGGTCCTGTCATGTTCAGTAATGTTTAGAAAGTTTGATTGATGTCTTTCGATCGATTTAGGTTGCATTGAAACTACGAATTTTAGGTTATTCCTGATACTGCAGGAAGTAACGAACCGAAAATTGGAGAAAGAAAATTAGTAGGATTTTCACTAAATCGGCAATCTTCAAAATTGCCCCAATGCCCCTGTGGGTTTACTTACTTCATACTTTATATTTTATATGAGTTCCACAGAAATGTTTTCTTTGTTTTTAGCGTGAGTTGTTTTGTTTGTTTCAGGAAAAAGTGGATAACAGTGACAAAGACTACGATGACTTTTGTAAAGATATGGAGGGATTGAAGGTAACCCCTGGCCTTTTCGATTATTTGTATCGGTGATTTTTGGTACAGACCACTTGCCAGTTTTATGATGTTCCAGTCGAAATAAGGCTTTCTTTTAACGATTACTGACAGATTTTAAAAGATCTCTTCAAACCGCACATCAAAAAGTATTAATGCAGATGATTGCCTGCTCCAGATTGTTTTTTATGAGATTGTACCAGGTGAGTCAAAACGACTCTCGGCATTTGAAAATCACAGAATTTCCTAAGTTCTATTAGGATGAACTTTTCTTTTTGATTTGTTATGTCAAAGATCAAATCGATTTTAACCACATTGATTTTCTTAGCCATGGCTTTCTATGGACGAAATTCTAACATTTTGAGGGCTACGTGGTTATGCAGCATCCTTTATAAATGCACAGAATTGTTAGCAGAACTATATACAGGGTGTCTCAAAAAAGCTTCCCAGTTTTAAATTCAAATATCTCTCGACCTGCTTATCCTAGCAAAACAAACAAAACATTTTCTAAAAATTTGATAATGTAGTTACTATTTGAGCACTAGTTTGATAAAATTTAACAACTGGCGCAAAAATGGGGGCTTGTCAAATTTTAATCATCTTTTCGCCATTTTTAAGCAGTGTTTTACAATATCCAGTTCTGTGATTGGCATATCAATATGAACCATTTAGATATTATTTGAGAGTTGAGAGATGTAATTTTCGTTGAGTCTATTGTATTTCAAATCTGGCAAATTTTAAGAGTCCTTGAAGTTGTGGCTAATTTGTGCATGTTTTTTCACCTTTAATTTACATTGATATTAACTGTTGTACAACCAAGCTAGCTTTCTTCTTAGTTAACATGAAGACTGCTAGTTTCTTTTTTTGAAAATCAGTTCCTTGAAGTGAAGACTACTAGCAATCTAACTGCTATCATTGGTAAAAGGGTATGTTACCCCAAATTATGATTTATGGCAAANTTTCCAGTTCTGTGATTGGCATATCAATATGAACCATTTAGATACTATTTGAGAGTTGAGAGATGTAATTTTTGTTGAGTCTATTGTATTTCAAATTTGGCAAATTTTAAGAGTCCTTGAAGTTGTGGCTAATTTGTGCATGTTTTTTCACCTTTACTCCAGGATTGGTTAATTTACATTGATATTAACTGTTGTACAACCAAGATAGCTTTCTTCTTAGTTAACATGAAGACTGCTAGTTTCTTTTTTTGAAAATCAGTTCCTTGAAGTGAAGACTACTAGCAATCTAACTGCTATCATTGGTAAAAGGGTATGTTACCCCAGATTATGCTTTATGGCAAAATGTACCTTGCAATTCACAGAGTTGCAGAAAAGAAAATTGTTGCCTGGTTTCCAAAGAATGATTGAACAGATTTACAAAGACTACTTAAGAAATTGCCTAGGTGTACGAGATGCATGCACTTTGGAAAACGAATCGTAGACTTGAAAAAGTTAGCCCGTTCGCCATCAACAGGCTCGAAAGACTGTGCTCTTCGTAGCCAAATTTTAGGTGTATTTTATTCTTGCAATATCTAAAGACTTGAAAAAATATTCGGAAGTTAGTAAATTACATTATCAGGTTTCCAAAAGAACTTCTATTGCTTATTCTAGACTATCTAGACAAGACTATTTAGAGACTAGGATAACATTGGAGAATAGCAAAGTACAGAGTGAAAAACGTAAAACTTAGCCTCAACTTTGAGGAATCCCCTGGCTTCTTAACATTTGCCAAATTTTAAGTATAATATAGACTCATTAGTAAAGCACATGTCACAGCTCTCAAATAAAACCTACTTGGTTCATATACATCAAATATTTTCAGATTTATTCAAATTTAAAAGTCGGACACTTTTTTGGGACACCTTCTATAATCTATAGCTAAAAAACCAAATTTTGCTGATTTTTCAAACGTTTCAATTATTTTTCTTATTCACCCATTTATATGCTGCATTTATATGCTGCATTTATTATGCTATTTTTCTTATATACAANGTAAAACTTAGCCTCAACTTTGAGGAATCCCCTGGCTTCTTAACATTTGCCAAATTTTAAGTATAATATAGACTCATTAGTAAAGCACATGTCACAGCTCTCAAATAAAACCTACTTGGTTCATATACATCAAATATTTTCAGATTTATTCAAATTTAAAAGTCGGACACTTTTTTGGGACACCTTCTATAATCTATAGCTAAAAAACCAAATTTTGCTGATTTTTCAAACGTTTCAATTATTTTTCTTATTCACCCATTTATATGCTGCATTTATATGCTGCATTTATTATGCTATTTTTCTTATATACAATTTTATCAGTATATTCAATCTTCGAGACGCGTTGTAGAATGAGATGTATGTATTTCCTTATGTCATTTTCGTCTTTCAATATTGCAGAATGCAAGTGTGAGTCAAATTCAAGAACAAGACAGAGGTTCTTTTCAGCCAAAAATGTTAATAATTGGTGATAAAATTGAGTCCATGCGACAAGACATTTTGCACTTTCAGAATAACATACGTGAAGAGGTAAGGAAATAAGTTACTTTACTTCATAAGATTTGTCTTCGATTACATCATCATTGCTACTGGTTTTTATTTCAAGATGTCTCGTCTTGAGCAGTTTGAAGTAGATGCACTATTCAAGATTGTGGCGAAATTTGCTCATAACGCTACCGGGGGCGCCAAAAAGAGTTGAGGCGTTTGAAAATCAACAGTACCTCGAGTACTCGATGGATTTGAATGGATTGGATTCTGGTTGTTATCTGAAAGACCGCAGTAGTATTGGAACATTTTCTCGCGTGTTTGCGAGAACTGAAAATCTAGGTATTATTTATTTAATATTCGACGTTATGAAAAATCCTTGGTTGCAAAATGCCTGAAAAAGTGCCTAAAACACTCGATCAAATCGTAAAGAATTTCAGCACGCAGAACAATACAAAAGTACTTAAAGATAGAAATATACCGGGTGAGTCAATAAAAACAATCCCCGTTTGCATGGCCATTGTTCCCTAGATATGAAGACAATGATATTGGCAAATATGTTATTCAATAGTGAAAATGTTCAAGCAGATTAAAAAATTTACCCTACTGAAATCAGCCACTCCGTTCTGAAATTATGAGGGAATTTCTTGAGAAAGCCCCTTCAAGAAAACTTAAAAAACGGCATAAAATCACGATAAAATTCTCCACACATTTCTGCCCTACAGCAATGATTTCAACACGTTTTAGCACGTGTTATCCTCTTGGGAGCTTGAAATCACCAGGAATAATTTTGTTATGCTCCTAGGAATTGCACTCTCATCCTCCCAAAGGGATAGCGCATGCCAAAGCATGCACAAGTCATTGATGTAAGGCAGAAATATTAGGAAAAGTTGATCAAGATGTTATGACGTTTTTAAGGTTTCTTGCAGGGGCGTTCTCGAGAAATCCCTCATAATTTCAGAACAGAGTGGCCGATTTCAGTCAGGTGAATTTTAAAATTTAGTTAAGCATTTTCACTATAAAATGATATATTTGCTAATACTATTGTCTTGATATCCAGGGAGCAGTGGCCTTTCAAACGGGGATTGTTTTTATTGACTCACCTGGTAGAACTTTATTCCCATAAAGCTTTACGGGAGCAAAGTAGATTTGAAGTTAAATAGAAAATTTCGACCCAGTGACGTTTGATCGTTTCCGCCCGCTCAGAAAATTGTACTGACTGGAAATCAATCTTAATGTCGCAAATCGTGTGCGTCACGCCCCACACCCCTCGACGTGTTCTATCGAGTTGCATGAAAACTTTTTGCTTCATCGAACCAAAATTTAACAGCATATTAAAAGAGATGTTTTTGGTTTTATAAATAAAGTGCAAATTATTTTGCTATGTTTTCCAAACTCGGAGGCTTGTTTTTCATTTTTTCATGCACCCAATAATTTAATTCCATTGTAGCTCTGCGGGCAGCAAGAAGAACATCGAATGTTTATCAAAAGATTGGAAGGTCGCCTGATCGTTATTAATGGGACAGTAGACAGTCATATTCATGAACAGGTTAGATGCACTCATTTGTATTATTGTCACCAGTGATGATTTTCAGGGCTGACCGGATGAGTCAATACAGTGTTTGTGTTTCTGAAATGCGAGATCGTGATTACCACCCAATTTCAGCAAACTATAGGTCATTTTATTTTTGTTATGAAAAGGTATCTTCGCCAAGACGAGGCTACTTGGGTTCGACCTAACTTTTTTAATTGAAGACGGCTAAATTGTTTGCTTTGGAAATTTTTCTCGAAAGGGCTAAAATTGTGGATTGTCATGTGTTGATACATATTCGAAAAAAAAAATTAAGAATAAATGAAGAGCTCCAGTTCAATACCATATAAACTCATCACGAGAATTCAAAAATATAGCAGAATTTTATAAACGTTAAACGTTTCAACTAGTGATCTTCATCAAGAAAACTGTTCTTAAAAACGTTTGGGACCCACCCCTATAAACCTTTCTTACAATGCGGTAACACAAGGTTAACTACCTAATGAAAGACTTGCCCTTATAACGTTGCCCGTCGTAAGGTAGTTTACCTCCTGCTACCCCCAATGCAAACTAGTTTTATAGGTAATATATTTGTCGTTTGAGTATTTGTACAACTTAAATTATTTTACACCTTCGACAACATTCCTTTTGTCTTTACCTAGCACTCCCTATGAATTTTAAAAAATAAATTTATTTTCGTAAAAAAATCATACGCCTTCCAGAGGACTGATATACGCCTCGTCTGTTACATAATGAAGCTTTCTTGTCTTTAATCTAAATTTGTCATTTTACAGGTTGCCTCATTCGAGCGAATAAAACAAACGAACCAATGCTGGATTACAGAACGGGAAGATTTGAACCAGGTAACGTGATTTATGTACATCTCCTTGTCTTTGTTTTATCAATCTAAGAAATCCATTAGGCAGTGCCATTGTCTCGTCATTGTTTGTAGTTCAAACACTTATTGCTCAACTTCTTTAAGACTGCACTTCTTGCTCTTAACGACTGATGAACAACATATGCGTTTTGCACGCAAGTTTTCACATATGCCCGCAAAGCTCTTATGTTGTTCTTGAGTCTGTAGTATGCCTGTCAAGTGACAGATCTCTAACTTCATTGTTCTATTTCTTTCTATGTACTCCCCTCTGTACCGGTGAATCAATAGAAACAATTGCCGTTTGAAAGGCCACTGCTCCCTATATATCAAGGCAATAATATTGGCAAATATATTATTTAATGGCGGACATGTTCAAATCGATTTTTTACTTTACTGAAATCGGCCACTCCATTCTAAACCATGAGGGATTTTCTCGAGAAAGCCCCTTTAAGTTTGTACCCCACCCGGTACAAACTTGCCTTCAAATTCTTAATGATTGGACTAAATGTAAATATCGACTTTTGACTTCTTCATTCTAGAATCTCATGCGAGGATTTATTGCTGACATGAGCGAAAAGCTGCAGGGCTTATTCAATACGCAGACAGAACAAGCAAAGAAAGGACTTAAGCTGGTAAGTGTAGAAAAAATGCCCAGTATCTTCTGCTTGGAGGCGGTAATCAACGTAATGTGTTGTTGGCATGGAGACCATGTTTTGGAATAGCCATCACTAGAGGACCTGTTCCCCCAAACAGCAAGATTATAGGAACAGTTCAGTAGACTGTTACCGAAATGAAACAATTAAAACTGTTGTCAGTGGCTTGCAGAATTACAACCATATTTTCATCAAGTTTGAGTAATATTATGGCCCCAAAATTTTTAATTTCCAGACATTTTGGAATTATTAAAACTGTTATTTGAGGCAAAAAGGACACGTTTTCACGAGCTGATAGTGTGACTCATAAAGACAGTTATATAAAAGATGAACAATGTATTAAGATTTTATTAGGAGACCCTCCAGAGAATTTTAATTGAGAAAGAGCCAGAGGAGACTGATCTGACGGATCAACAGTGAACATGAACAAGACAACATATATTTTATTTTCGAATGATGTATTCATAAGAAGTACTGGTATAGAATAGACGAGTAAAAGCTTGTTTTATTTTATTGTATATGTGCGGTTAACGGTTAAGGCCGGGCATGACGGTCACAATAGTTCTTGATATCATCCGCCCCCTCCCTCAAGAATTTTACTTGAATAAACCCTTGCTGTAGGCAATAACCAGTCAGATATGTTAGGCTGTTTGTGACCAAAATACCATAAATGACTTGGAAAAATTGCGAGTTGTGGCAGATATTGACAATCTGAAAAATAGAAAATCAACTTCATCTTGATGTTTTAGAGGAACGTTTCGTCGTTTGTGAAGTCCAACTTGCATTGTAGAGGGTGGCGTCCACTGACGGCTATTCCAAATCGGACTCCATGCCAAATTTTGTTTTATGAGATTTCCAGAATATTCAGGAAAACTGATTTTTTGCTAAATTCTTTTGTGATGCGGGAAAGAACGGAACTACGTAGCGTCTGAGATGTCAAGATTGTATCCGAATTTATGTCAGAAAGATTTATTCAGATTTGATGATTCGCAAACAGCGATCAGTGGATGAAGACCTTAAAGGTGGTTGTCTTTTAATAATATTAAACTTAAAAATGTTTCCTTTAAAGATCGAGGATGAGGTTAGCAACCTTCAGGACGAAGAACAGAATTTGAAGAAAAATGTTTCAAGGTATATAATAATTTAATTAATAACGAGAATTAAAAATACAATATATTTGCTAGACATTGGACGTATGATCTTCATCAAAAGAAAGGTTATGACAAAATTTGGTCCTACCTATATATAAATCTATTTTACAATAGAGTAGCACACGAGGTAAACTACGCAACAAGGGACTTGACTATTACAATATGTGAAATTAATTGAAATCGGGGAAGGGCCGAAAGAAAATTGAAAACAATTGAAACAGTTGAAACACTGAGACCCTATTGTAAAACAGGTTTATAGGTAGGCCCACATTTTTTCCAAGAACAATTTTATTGCTGACGATCATAATTCGACCGTCTAAAGTCTACTATGTTTGTGAATTCTCGTTATGAATTTTATAGAGTACTGAGTTGGAGCTCTTGATTTATGATAATGATTTTAATGTATATCATCTGTTGATATTTATGTTAGTAAAAAACGTCTGGCAGTAATCTGTACATAGCTTAGCTAAAGTCAGTCTCACAAAAAAGTCAGGCGAATACGTCCGTGAATAAAACCATTTGCCACTTATGGAAGGGCTGGGTTGGAAGACCATTCAGGAACTCATTCAAAATGAGTCTGAAACAATGGTCTTCAAATCCCTAAATGGGCTGGCTCCACAATACTTGTGTGAAACCTTTCCACAAAAAACTCAGAATGCTCCTCTCGTAACCTCCTCAATACAAATACAGAGACGGATCTGAGGCTACCTATGAAGAAAAAAAACAGCAAATGGACAAAAATGTTTATCTTTCAGAGGAGCAAAGTTGTGGAATAGCCTCTCAGCAGAGACAAAGCAAGCATCCTCCCTAACCTTATTTAAGCAGTTGATTTAGGGTTGAATTCTTTTCTTCTAATTGTAAATTTGGAACATTGTAAATAGGTTTCTAGATTGTAAAAAAGGTTTCAGTAATAGTTTTTAATATTTAGGAATTTTTGTAATTTAGTTTATTTTATCGGAGGGCCCCTTTGAAAACCAGCACTTTATGCTGAAGGGCTACTCTCCCCTTTAGCTAAATATATGAAATATGAAAAATATGACAAAGTTTGCGTTATCACAAATCCCGCCGCCTGTCAAATTGTCATATGTGAGACGGACTTCAGACTTAATGAAAATAAGGTTCCAGTCAGTAGTCTCTCCAATAATACAAAATTCTGTAGAATAGAAAATTTTGCAAATTAGAAAGGCTGATCTTAATCAAAGTACCAAATGTCCCAAAAAAAAGTATACAGATTTGGTCGACCCAAGCGACAAGAATTTAGCGGAAATCAATCCGAAAACATTTTAAAAACATACCACATAGTCAACTTGAATATAGATACATTGTTTGTTGAAATTGATGCTTTGAGAGTTGAAATATTAATCTTCAAAGGACAAGTTTGCCTCCACCTCCAAACCAGGGCTTTGGCGTTTTGGCCTAATCAAATCCTTGGAGCACAGTGAATAAGTCTACAATAGACTCAAAAACATTTGAAACAGGAGGAGAAAATAAAAAACTGCACAACAGATACGTTTTAAAATGTATAATTTACGTCACACTTATCATCAAGGGAGCTCGGAAGCAAACTTTATTGATTTTAATGTCAACAATTTCTTTCACGAAGTTTACTTTGGAGGTCCTTGATGATAAGTGTCACGTAAGTTATATTTTGTAAAACTCATCTGTTGTGCAGTTTTTAATTTTCTCCTCTTGTTTCAAATGTTTTCAAGTCTATTGTTCACTGTGCTTCAAGAATTTGCTTAGGTCAAAGCGCCAAAGCTCTGGTTTGGAGGTGGAGGCAAAATTGTCCTTTGAAGATTAATATTTCAACTCTCAAAGCATCAATATCAACAAACAAGGTATCTATGTTCGAATTGACCATCGAGATATGTTTTTAAAATGATTTCGTATTGATTCGCGCTAAATTCTCGTCGTTAGGGTCGACCAAATCTGTATACTTTTTTTGGGACACCCGGTACGCAAATAAAGGTTGAAAGTAAATATTACAATTAAAACGTGATCGTTTGGTTGTTGAACACTCGAAAAGTTGTTGTTCATATTGTTTTCCTTTATTTCCGAATCAGCCATGTTACCTCTGTACAGAATGATGGGGCAAGACACGGATCAACAATGGATTCGTTCTTTTCAACTCGGGTGTGTGAAATCGAGCAAGCTGATAGTAAGGTACGTGAATTCTGTGGCATATTGATGCTATAAAAAGTGTAGTTATTAATCAATCGTGACCTTTCTAAATAACGGCAGGATTGAAATTTATATTTAAAGAACGCCAATCAACCAGCATCCTTTGCGCGCTTCGCTTGTTGCCTTTCGACTGCGGCGGCCATTTTAATATGACAACATTCTCTGCAAAGAATGCTGGTTGACCGGCGTTCTTTAAAGAGGCTGTATGAGCTAAACTTCCAAAAACCCTGCCTTTCTTTCCCTAATGCAGACAAATAGCAGCAGACACATATAGCAAATGAAGATATTTTCTAAAGGGTTAAACTCAGTAGAATTAGCCAGTACAATCAGATTTTTCATGCCATCAAGTTTTAGATGTGTTTAACCAGTGGCGGACACTAGGGGGGGGGCGAGGGGGTGCGGTCGCCCCCCAATGTTGGGAATAACAATAGCCTTTTGTTTGAAAACAATATAAATAAACAATGCTTTTTAACCGAAACAATAGCTTCGCCCCCCCCCCAAATATTTGGCAAAGTGTCCGCCACTGTGTTTAACCTAAACACATGAAGGCCGTTGCAAGCTGAAGAAGTTCTATGCCACGCACCAATAGACGATTCCGGAAAAGATGGCNATGAAGATATTTTCTAAAGGGTTAAACTCAGTAGAATTAGCCAGTACAATCAGATTTTTCATGCCATCAAGTTTTAGATGTGTTTAACCAGTGGCGGACACTAGGGGGGGGGCGAGGGGGTGCGGTCGCCCCCCAATGTTGGGAATAACAATAGCCTTTTGTTTGAAAACAATATAAATAAACAATGCTTTTTAACCGAAACAATAGCTTCGCCCCCCCCCCAAATATTTGGCAAAGTGTCCGCCACTGTGTTTAACCTAAACACATGAAAGGCCGTTGCAAGCTGAAGAAGTTCTATGCCACGCACCAATTAGCGGAAATTTCTCATTGAATTTGTGATATTGGCTAGCTGATCTTATCTGGTTTACTATAATGTTGTACAACGTCTTTAAGCACAATTTTGTCATGTTTCTCACCAGAATTTGCTTCTTTTGCTAGGTAAACACAGGAGTAGATGATATAAAAGGGCAGGTTCAAACAGTTGCCACTATCCAAGAAGAATTTAGCACTGAACTTTGCGAGGTAAACTACCAGTGACTTTTTTGCATGATAATGTTCAATTTATTGGTTTGATACATTCACTTTTTCTTTGGCTATATAAGTTCCTGGGCATCCTTCCACATCCTTGGTAGTCGCGTTAGCCAATTTGTCTTGTTAAAAGAGCTAACATAAACCGGGTAACTTCATGCTAATGTAATGCTGGACAATCCGCAGTGATTTTCCATATCGGCTGTATATTTCAACCCTAGACCAATGTTTCATCAAGGAAACTGACCAGCCCGGTTTTCAAAGCTAGTAACCGACTGACAGGTGCACACTTGTAGGTGCAAAATGCGGATACCAATTTGTTTGAAAACTTTCTACCCTTACAATGCTGATAAGAGACGTGCTATTCCCTTATACAATGAAGTGCTACATATGAATATAACACTCTCGCAATTACCATATTTCTGTTTATTTCCGTCACAATATTCGGCCCAGTTTTCGTTAGTCTGTAAACGTTTTTGACGTCTACTTGAGACAATGACGTTCTGCTATCTGCGCTGAGTTTATAGAGATACAGTAACTTATGGATTATAACTCATAGGGGACAGATAATGATGATCAGTGTTGCCATTACAGTGGTCCTGGTACGTTCATGAAAAGTTTCTATGTGAAATTTAACAATTCATTTTCCCCCTTCAATTTTCAGAAACTCGAATCAAATCAAGAGAAAGTGTCCAACTTCATTGATGACAGTCTTGAAAAACGTCACACATTCTTAGAAGAAGTTATGGAAAACACACAGGTACATTGTTAATGTGTATACGTTACATTCTAAAAGAATTATCTTTAGAAGGAATCGACGTGTTTCAGAACCCTCTCATTTCATCCGTTCATTGTGGTATCTGCAGCCAGTCTGCATTGCATCTATATATTCAGAACAGATGCATGGTTCATACTTCGCAGAAGAATTCTTCGAGTTATATGGTCTAGCAAATTAGATGAATCACACCACTACAGGGTGTCCCGAAGAAATTGTTCCACTTTCGTTTGAATATTTATAAACCCAAGGTATAATAACCTGAACCCAAGTTCCCTGATTATTTTCAACACTATTTTTGGAAAAAACCAATGATTTATTCCACATATTATTTCATGCCGTTTTTCAAAGGCCGAATGATTGGAGGAATTCTCCTAAGCAGTAGTTTTTCTCCTCGTATCTCATTGTCCATTGGGCTATCCTTTGTTTTATTCTTACTGCTCTTGCCCTTCCCCGTTTTATAACCCCGCTGCCTTTTTCTTCTCTCTACTCACCTTTTTTGGTCAATTGATAACCCTCGCGACGTGGAATAGTGAACCAAATTCAAGAACGTTGATTCGTACTTTGCTCTAAAATCAATCTTATCTGCCCAGGCAATCATGCATCAAGAAAATGAATTTGCAAACCGAATTCAAGAAAAGGCGACCATTGATGTAAATGAAATGAATGTCGCAAAAGATGATGCAGTCAGCAGTATAGAACAAGAGGCAGAGGAAAGTAACACGCGTCTTGAAGAAAACATAGAAAGGCATGTGAAGCTGGAAGACCAAGTCGACAATTTCCTGCATGAAGGACTTAGAAAAGTTGTGCCCACTGGTAAGTCATGATTGTAGATGAATAGTCTGTTCACTAAACTCAAGGACTATTCTCAGTTCACTGTCAGATTAACCTGGATTTAGCATGCAAAAACGAGATGCTACTTTATGCCCTTTTTCGTTCAAACTTATAGATCAGAAATTTTTTAGGAAAGTTCTGTAATAAGCAATGCTCTTTTGTGATCTAAAAGACAGCTCAAAGAGGACTACCCCCTGAGACCCTTCTGACTTAAGCATGAGGAAATAATTAGTGCTGTGGTTAATGAACCAAGTTTCTAAATTTGTCCGTGAGTTGTGAGGACACATTGTGCATGAGTTGCTACGTTGTGATAAATTTCGCTTCTTGTTGAAAGGAAGTGCGTAACAGCAGTCTTTTATAGGAAGATTTTAGATAGAATAAAGGTTGACCAAGAATAAACTGTCGCTGTTTGAAATCACAAAAATTGATCTTGAAAGTTGAGTTTTGTAAGATTGTGTCAAAAACTAGAATACATGATTCGGAGATTCAACAGAAGAAAGTAGTCTGTTTAAAGACACTTAACAGAGATATATATAAGGCAACTTAACTTAGGGGCCTGGGCAATCTAAATATAGCCTATTGTATTCCATTGTATTTGATGATCCCAAGAGATTATCACAACAATCGGACAAATAGGGGCATGCGGCCTTCTTTTGTTCTAGTTTTTAAAGTAGACGCTATATATATCAGTTAATTGGTGTGCAACAAATTGCCATATTCTTTGCACAACTTTGTACTTTTTGCATGTTTCTAAATTTTTACTTTGTCTCTGTCCAAGTATACATTTACCAGGCATTCCCGAGTATACATTTACAAGGCTTCGACAAATATTTATCCCTGTAGGGTTATGCTAAGGTTCTGCGCCAAGGGTGCTGATTAGAGAAAATGCGGTAATCCGAGAATTCACTCAAGACTAATTGAGGTTTTTTCCGTTTAATAGGCGTTACACCGCAGAGGAGACCTTTCCATTATCCCAGAGACCTTGCGAAGACTGAGGATCACGACGACTTGATTGCGAGGTTTAGGAAAGAAAATAATTTGCCTATTCTCGAATTGGACGATGACGATGGTGAAGAGGTAAGCAATGACGTCAATTTGCAACATATTAAACAAGGAATTATGATTTTAATATCTGATTTTTATCCAAAACTAGCCTTTCATTTTCATTGCACATATTCTTGATAAAGCTCTGCTGTGATGTGAAACTCAATGAAACAAACGTCTTGTGTTGATTTCTTAGATTAAAACAAATAAATTACCTTAGGAAGTTATCACTGCTTGAAATTAGGGTGCATTTCATTTTGGCGGCTTAGATTTACGAGAACGAGAGTTTTAAGAGCTAAAATTCGCTATATCGAAGGAAATTAACGGAAGAGCAGACAAATATGTAGCTTCCAGAAAATTATGTTCACTCTCAAACTTAACTAATCTGCGCTGAAAAAAGAACAATCTCGACAAATTGAACCTAACGGAACTTCAAGCAATAATATATGTTTATTTGGGCCCACCCTGAAAGCTTTGAAGGTCGCGAACTGCCACTAAAACATGAAGAAACAAATTACTGACTGGTGTTGAAATCTTGTATTAGAATCATAATTTTAGTGCTTTATCAAATGGAAGAAATTGACTTCCTTTTAAGTAACGCATCAGTTAATTAAGGTACATGAAATCAAGCTAAGCAAAATATATGCGACTTGAATTAATGCGAGTTTTTATGATTCGTGTTAATTCTATCCAGCGTTAATTTCCTACAATGGCAGGCCTAACATGCAGGGTAATAGTGTATTGTGATAATAGTCAGATATTTTCCCTCGAAGGATGCAAACAAGGAAGATTGTGACAGCGAAGAAAATCAACCCGAAGATTGTCTTAAGAGTACTGAGAAACCAAAGGTTTGTTATGGTTTCTGCTAGCACTGTTTTTTTGTGTTTACTTGCGAATTTTCATGGAGAGAAATCTCAAAAGGTATAATCAAAAACACTTTCCAGACCAATTGTCAACGAACAAGACGTTATGGCTCACAGGCCTCATTAAAAATATTCTGTGCCTGCGAGCAAATGGTTGGGGAAAATGTGCCTGCAATCGAAGCATTCTGAGGACAGTGAAGGTGTCAACAGCTGATGTATAATAATATTTTATGCCAGCGAGCGGCGCTCGCGTGCTCGCCCACATTAATAAGGCCTGATTGTTCACAGTGGCCTTGTTGAATTTTGCTTTTGAAAATTTCAGTTGAATATACCAACCTGAACATTGTTTTCTGTAGGCTTTGCCCTCAAGTTAGACATGATTCGTTCATTTCATTATATATTATTCTCTGTATAAATTGCCGAAAACTATTTAGACTCAGGATATCACTTTTATCGGGTGTATCAGCAAAAACAGGTCATTTTTAATAAGCCATGCGGTGGCGCCTAATATCTAAAAATCTTAGAATTAGAATTTTTGAAATCTAAAAGCGTTAACTTGCACATTCAGACCATTCTGTAAGCTTGGCAGCACGGGGCGATATTTATTCCAAATACCTAAGATTCGCAGACAAGACAATGACAAATTGCCTATGCCTATGATAATTGCCTATGCCTATGATAATTGCCTATGCCTATGATAAATGCCTATGAATAATACCGGGTGCGCAAAAAAAACTATCCACTTTTGACAGGCCGATAAATCGTATACTGGACCGATTTTTAAGATTTATGACTTAATCTTTAGCTAAAATCCAGAACAGGGCTGGAAAAGATTTTTTAGTGCCTCTGACCGGAAAAATGCATTGAAAAATGCCTCCAAGAGTTGTTTTAGCCATTTTTTGTGAGCCAATTGCGATAATGACAGTAGATATTTAAACTGAAAAATGACGATACTATCGGGTGAGTCAATAAAAACAGTCCCTGTTTGAAAGGCCACAGCTCCCTGGATATCAGGGAAATAATATTGGCAACTAAAGCATGCACATGTCATCGCTGTAAGGCAGAAATATTAGGGAAATTTGCTCGTGATTTTCTCGAAAAAGTCCTTCATAATTTCAGAACGGAGTGGCCAATTTCAGTCAGGTAAATTTTAAAATATATTTGATTTGATTAAATAATCTATTTACCAATATTATTACCTTGATGTCCAGGGAGCTGTGGCCTTTCAAAAAGGGATTGACTCATACTTGAAAAATAATGGAAACTTAGTACTAAAATGAATATTGGTTTGAAAATCATTGAAATTCGAAAATTTTACAAATTTGAAATTTCCTGTTTAAGGCGTAACGTCAAAGATCAAATTGATTTATCAACTTTGATTATGCTAGCAATTACTTGGCAGTGACATACCTTGTTTTGATACATACTATTAAGCTACATAGAATTGTTGGTAGTCTACCCGTTTCGTCTATTTAAATTCTTTAACATGGTTGAATACATCGAATGATGATATATGAATAGAAAATTGATGTGAAATGGTACAATTAAGACTCTTGGCAAGTTTTGCAATATTTTGTTATAATTATGGCTTAAAATAGAGCTTCCATAGCTGTGACTGGCTAACTGAACGAAAGAAAACTTTTTCGATTTTTGAACTCAGTTTTGCGGACTTTTCAAACGTTTAAACTTTTTCTGACTCACCCGGGATGAAAAATTGAGTGTTGATGATTAAAAATGCAAAAAAGATCTGTTTTCAATCATTTTCTTCCAGAACTCAACTTAAGAATTTCTTATGAAAACTAAGTTCACATTTTAAGAAAAAGGCTTTTTTTCCAAATTGTTTCAAACGTCAATGAGTTCTTGGCTGTAACACTTTTAAAAGAAAAAGAAGATCTGTAGATAAGATGGTCTCCTGAATTTGGAAAGTCAATATGATGTTGTTATATGAGGCTCTTTTTCCTTCAAATAAATCTTATATATATGATACAATCTATTCAAATAATGAAGACTGGAAAATATCCTTTCAGCGAAGTTAAAAAGTGCCTCCATTGTAATATCAGATTTCAAAATATGCCGGCGGTCGCGCGGTCGGGCACTTTTTCCAGCCCTGATCCAAAATTAGATTCTTGAGCTATGAGCGAGTTTCTTAAAATATTTGTTCTCGAAAACTCTGAAAACGATCAAAAAACGTTGATCAGATTTTGTAAAAACTCAACGTGAATGGACAAAGAGAAAACTTTTTTCGTGGTGATTTGGGAATTTAGAAATCGATTAGTTATACTTTGCAACACGAGCTTCTGCTCAATGTTTGGAGAAATGTAAAATTACTTTCAATCATACGAAGAAATGTCGTTCTCTTTGTAATTTCATTGATTTTATACTTCCGTGCAGGTAGTAGGCCCTGTGTTCCTGTATCAAGGGAGTTAAAAAGACGAGCAACGAAGCGCCACGAGGTCAAGCAAGCATTGACTCTCGTTGAATTGTCATGTGGGCAACGGCTTGGCTTGGCGCGTCATTGCAACTACTCCAGAATTTCGCAACAGGGCGGTTGTTGAACTAACACTCGTGCTGCACAGTATAACTAATCGATTTCTAAATCCCAAATCACAACGAAAAATTTTCCTCTTTGTCCATTTATGTCTAGTCTTTAGAAAATTTGATCGACGATTTATGGTCGTTTTCAGTGTTTTCGAGACTGGAAATTTTAAGAAACTCGCTGATAGCTCCAGAAGCAGAAGACTAAAAAATTTACAAAAAATACCAGAATCTAATTCAGGATTTTAGCTAAAGATTCAGTCATAAATCTTCAAAATTGGTCTAGTGTGCGATTTATCGTGGCCCGTCAAAAGTGGATACTTCTCTTGGCGCACCCTGTATAACACCCAAAAGGATGAGGAAGATTTTAAGTTCTTGTTGAGATAGAGTTAGTTTGGTTGAAGAAGGAAATGTGACAGGGTCCATCCATATTTTGCCTTCCTGCCGTATTTGGCCAAAAGCATGTCTGGTGCATCTACAGATCTTTTGTTCATACATTCCACTACAAATTCATCTGTTTGTGATGAAAACGTCTCACCTTTAAATGCTTTCATATATGATTTAGTATCGAGGAAAGTATCTTAGTTCATTGAACAACTCAATTTCCTAAAATTGAACAAAGGCAAAATAGTAGTTTCTACGAAATAACTCAAAGATCTTCAAAATAACTCAAAGAAATCAAAAGATCAAAGTCATCTGATCTTTTAAGAAATTCAAGGATTTTTTGAAATATCTCCGAGTTCAAACAAAGTGACTCCATCAAAAGGGGTTCATAAAATAGCTTCAAGTTAGGGGTTCATAAAATAAAAGAATACTAATTTTTGAATTCTGAATTCCTTGGTGCCTCCTCACGAAAATTTCAAAATTGGCCCGTTTTTATACAGCCGGTAGTGCCAAGCCACTGCTCGCCCACCAAATCTGCTCTCCATAAAGAATGCGTTGTTTGCCTCAGTCTGCATAAAATTGGACAGTGCTTTTTGACGATTTAATGAAGGAAATAACACTTTTGAAATTAAGAGCAAAATCTCAAAAACACGTTAAAGCCTCAGTGAGATGAAGGATCTAAACTTTTTTAGCAGTACAGTTTTCGATACATTATTTTCTCACGTGGTAGGAAAACCAGCCTTGAATCATCTGTTTTCTCTCTACAGCTTGGAAATGAAATTGCCACAGATAAAGAGAATTATCCATCACCGACTCTCGCATCAAAACAGTTGCAGAAAAGCGAAAGAAGTAAATTACCTCTCAGAACTGCAAATGTAAACTGAACTTCAAATGCAACTCGATGTGCCAAGTGTGGCTAAATTTTCCAGTTAGATATAATATACCGAGTGAGTCAAGAAAACGTTTAAACGTTTGCAAACCTGTAGTATATTTATTAGCTATTAAAAAGATTCATTCAAAGTGATTCTTTGTGTAGCTAATATGTCAAATAGATATAAATTTAGTTTGTTAAAATCGGTCATATTGTTCACGATTTACACGTGATTTTATAAAAATGTATTATCTCAGAATCGTTCAAAATAGGCCTAAACTTCTGGATCAAATTTTCCACCATCTAAGCGATGAAAATCTGGCTAACTCATTGCCTTGGCAATCAGTTGTATAGAAAGAGAGCCAGCCCTGCTATTCTTTTCACTTCGGAATTTCTTTTAGCCATTTTTCAGCATCGTAAAGCTGAATTGTTAGCAAATTTGGTCAAGGATTTTAGGCTTGTTTTGAAGGATGCTGAGATTAAACAATTTTATAAAATCATTCGTAACTGGGGAACAACACAACCGATTTAAACCATTTTGCTACCTACACAATGATAACCAGTATTAAGAAATCTGATGAACACGTAACGAACTACAGGCTTGCAAACGTTTTAACTTATTTTACTCACCCGGTATATAGTCAGCAGTGGAAAGAATCGAAGTTGATTTCAGGGCGAAAAAAGTGCTTCCTAGTGACCATAAGGGCTTGACTCAAATGGAGTTCCTGGTGTCCGAAAATGATAGATCGGCGTTTGCAAAAT
This sequence comes from Aurelia aurita, assembly GCA_004194415.1. NCBI lineage: Eukaryota > Metazoa > Cnidaria > Scyphozoa > Semaeostomeae > Ulmaridae > Aurelia > Aurelia aurita. The sequence goes on along the minus strand of REGM01000010.1, from coordinate 406,921 downwards.
GTGCTATAATGAATGATGCATCGATTTTAATGAAATACCAGTCATTTTGTAGCAGAAAGCCTAACGCACATGTAAAAAGAAATTAAGAAAACGATCATACCATTCTAGTGTTACGGGTTATTATGCTTCGGAGTTATTTGTGAACATACTTAAAAGAAAAGTAACATTTTCGATAAAGTTTTCAAAGTTTCAGCTTCAAAAAATGAAGCGTGCAGAATGGCCCTCCATGGAGCAAACCCAGATAACAAATATGTGCCTCTTCATCCTATTCAGTTGCATGTTAATGTATATGAGTTGTTATGCAAGTTTTCTAAAACATGATACAATTTTCATCTTATTAAAGCTGAAAACGGGACGAAATTGGATCATAATCTTTAGCTTTTCTCGAGACTGTTGAAAAATAACTTCCAAGTAAAATTTTCCATAACTCTAGAACGATATGACCGATTTTAAAGAAATATATTTCTACATTTAAGTTAGCCTTGTTGCTTCAAAATGATGGTGATTCTTTCAAATCGGTGCATAATTCATGATTGTACAGGTCGGCAAACGCTGATACAGCATTAAGGGACACCCGGTACTTTCGCCCTATACAGATCACCCATTCGAGTCACTTTCTTGTTCACAACTGACTCTTATCTTGATATTCAATATCATTGATTTGAATGAACAAAGATAAATATAGGGTAAAGGGTGTATCAGTCCTCTAAAAAGCGTAGCAAGTTTTTCTAGCATCATAGCTTTTTTAAGGATTCCTCATTTCGGTGAAAAAAATACATGATTTTGCCGCATGTGTACGATATTTTAAAGTTAGTGATCCATCCTACGTATAAGACGATGACCCTTTGTTTTATTTCAGTACCATCAAAATGTTGCTTTTGAAAAGAAAGTCTGAAAACTTTGTTGCAAAACTAGATTTTTGAAACTTCCTGCGATGAATGGTCACACAGTTCGATGCTTTATCATGCCCTGTTGTATTTTCCAACTATAATTGTGCAGTTGACTAGCACAGACATTATCTGCGGCCTAAAAAGTATAAGGTTTCCAGCTAAGTATGTTGTTTGTTTTATTTGTTTTAAAACTTTGTTTCTTATGCTTGCAGTTTTCATGTAAAGTAAGACGAGATATTACCGCAAACTTTCTTATGCCATAGAGGATCTTTTCAGAAATCGTCGCCATAATGAGAAGAGACAATGTTCCTCGAAACATTTATCCACATGAGAGTGTTGAATATTTGTGCTTAAAATCTATCAATGTATCTCCTATTTTCGTCTGTTGGTTCTCCTCAGAGGGACTCTTTTTCGCGTAGTGTGCCAACATGGCTATATCAAAATTAAACAACATCATTTCCTCTCATCGGTGTATTCCCTGACTATTCTGCTGCGATTTAAACAACATTTCTGAATATTAACTTAAATTTACCAGGCCTATCAAATTACCATTTTATGGTCTCGCAAATGATTCTTTTGACGGAACTTAGAAATAGTGAGCATTGACTTCCTTCACAATAACCATCAATTCGAACTATGATCGCCCCTTATGGACTGTGGATGTCAGCGTTGTTCTTTCTCTAAGCATTTTTAACTTCTTCGCGTATCTTTATATGTTTTATTTCGTACTTATTTAAACGAATCTTACGAGAATGTAAAGAAAAACTGGCATTTTTGCGTTCATTTCTAACAAATGCTTTTACGCTACTTCACGAATAAACCTGCATGAAATAGTGAAAGATTACATGTTAAAATAAAAAAGACAACAGAGTTCTACCTTTTGCTTTTTAACTAGAATTTCTACTTAATCAACTACTACATTCATGTAAGGAAAGTCTAAGGTTGGATCTTGGCGAGAAATCTCGAAAATGTCTTGCTTTTGCTATGTTGAAGAAGGCTGGTTTGGTTTTGAAATTTAGTTAGTTGAAATTTTGATACCGTTGCATACCATAACAGGGGTGGAATCCGTTAACACCCCGTCACACGTCTATGCAGCACTGTGGAGGAGGTTATTCATTACTGTGCAGAGATAATTTTAATACCGTGGGGTAGGGGATAGTTTCGGTATTGTGGAGGTTGCGCAGTACTGTGGATTCTAAACATGAGATTTCTGAGATTCATAACTTATCAATACTTGGCTTGGTAGAAAGGAATTTCCTTCAGAAATTCAAAAGAGTTTTTAGGAGCCATAGTTCTCAGAAATCCCTCGTTTTTCGATTTTATCCCCACAGTATTGAATAAATAACCTGGCTGCAATCTCTGTACTCCTTAGAACTGATCACAACAAACAACAGAAAAATCGAGGGCTGGTGTAGCTCGACTACGGAATAACCTCCACAGTACTGACATTATTCCTCCACTGTACTGAGCAACCTCCACATTACTGCGCGACCTCCAGAGTACTGCACAGACGGTGTGCCGAAGGGTGGTTTAAAGAAATGTAGTCAAAACACGTCCAAACAAAGTAACATTCTATTATGAAATTTGACAATTTTTTACATTACAACTAATGAATCCTTTAGAAAAGAAAAGCAAAGGTAGCCCTTTCAAAGATTCTCGATAAAGACTTATCGACAGGCATGACCGATCCTAAACGGTAAGCCTGGCCAAACGAACATGCGTTTGTTTGCAAAACATAGCATTGCAGGCGCGCAACTAGAAATTTTACAGGGCAGGGGTCGAAAGCAGAAAAAGGGCACGCTCCTGATTATTTCTCCCGAGAGTCAATTTTCAAATCCAGAAACCGAAGGCAGAAATCAAGGGGTAATTCTTCTACATGTGTTTCTGTTTCTGTAAAGCATACCAATCAATAAAGATGTCAACTCACAGCGTTAGCGATTTGAAAGTGGATAAAGGAAACGCGAGCGAAGCGAGCCATAAGGGGGTCCGGGGGCTTGCCCCCGGAAAATTTTTAAAAATCACAACCTCCAGATCATTGGAGAGCGCATATCTTGAAAAGTGCTTAAAACTGAGAAGAGAATTAATGCTGGGCTGGTAAAGACAAGAAACAATCCCCTTTAAAAGGCTATCGGCTTGCAGTCTTTTCAGCAATTAAATGGAGTGCTTGCCATGTACTGGGCGCACACAAAAAACTCCATATATTTGAAAATTCGTTATTCATACAGACGACATGTCACGTGACTTGATCAATTCGCGCTTGAAAATCAGACTTGGGGTAAATGAAGCCATTACAAAGTATAGCGTCGCACTGGGATTTTGAGAGTGTCTCGTTTATTTTCGCAATAAATATATTCAAAAAGCTTGGAGGCTGTTCAAATTATTCAAAAACTTTAGCAGATAGATAGGCGAATGTCTAAAAGGAAGGTTGACTTTGAAAGAGCGACGAACAACTCCCAGCCAACAGAGTTTGTGCTGCTAACTACGAAATTATCGACGCAAAGGCAAGTTTTTCACAGCTTTCTTGGCCTAAATGTGTGTCTTGCTTAAAAAAACAGCATGTTCGTGTGTTTATTTCATAGGTTTAGGTATGACTGACAATTGCTATCTATCCTTCCCCTACTCACTATCGCAAGGTAGAATAGAGGAGCAATTTTATGCAACTTTTTGCAAATTTCCTATAGATTCCTATAGAAATTTTCTGAACATTTACCCCAAAACAAGATGGCGTCGTGTTTTCAATGCTGCTGTGACGTCATGCCGTCTGTATCAATACAGAGACTACTTGAT
>REGM01000010.1:378430-394947 GCA_004194415.1 Aurelia aurita | reverse complement strand
GGGGGGGGGCGGCCCAACACAAAGTCTATTGTTTACGAAAATTTTTGCCCGACTTACGTCGGATTTTTGCCCGAGAAAGGCTGATTGTTGTAAATTTTTCCAACGCTGGGGGGGCTGCCGCCCCCCAGCCCCCCCGCCTCGTACGCTTATGCATGGCTTAACCTTTTGTCTCACTGTGTCATGCAATGTAATCACTTATCGTCTACCCATAATATACGATTGTCTTACATTGGAATAGCTTTATTTCTACGTGAACAGTTTTCATATAATGTACTGTCTTTATTTCTTGTCTCACTGCACAGTTTCTAGCAACATAATGACTGCACATCGTGTCTCATTATACGGTGTTCGTGCATTGTAATGCCTTTACTTTTCATGCAATGTAATTGGTAATTGGTTCTATTTCTATATGATCAGTACTTATCTCTAACAAAATGAAATTGCTCCATTTCTTTCTCACTGGATAGTTTACAAGTACTGTAATAACTCCACAACTTGTCTCACTGTATGGTTTCAAAGAAATGTAATTGCTTCACCTCTGGTTCTCAATGTACGTTTTTCAAGCAAGCATTGCAATGGCTTCATCTCCCTATGTACGGTTTTCATGCCTTGCATTGGTTCCACTTCTTGTCTCGCGATACAGTTTTCATGTAATACCATAATGGCTAAACTTTTATCACAATGTACAATTTGCATGCAATGTAACAGCTGCACTTCTTGGCTCACTATACAGTTTTCATGCAATGCAATGGCTTCACTTCTTGTCTCAATGGTCTCAATGTATAGTTTCATGCAATGTAACAGCTTCACTTCTTGGCTCACTATACAGTTTTCGTGCAATATAATGGCTCCACGTTTTGTCTCAATGGTTTTAACGCATAGTTTTGTGCAATGCAATGGCTTGACATTTTTGCAAGATTGCGTTTCGCCTTTCGTTATACTAATAGACTAACTAGCGGTAACAGGTGAATCAGCTATAAAATCTAATCAGGGTATGCAATTCCTGTTCTTTCCTGCATGGTTATCTGGAAATCTCAAGCAATGTAATGGTTTCATTTCTACAGGTGGGTGTTAGGTAACAGAGACCTCTAAAGGTGTTGATAAATTTGTCCTTCCTATATTCTAGAGTGCAACAGACAACATACACTGACATGAAAAATGCTGTTTGTTGTACTTGCTTAAAAAATAACTCAGTCGAATTCTTCCTCTTTGATTCAAAATGAAAACAAAGGTTTATTACTTAGTCTTAAAGCCCTGCATGTATAGAACTAAATCCTGCATTAGAGGCATTGAGAAGTACATTTTGGGCCAAAGAAAAATTTAATGCTTGTTAGTTTATTTCATAGGTATCCAGCGTCACCAGATTAAAAGCAAAATAATTTATGATAAGAAAGGCAATCTTGTGAAAGTACGGGTTGGCTAAAAAAAAACTAAAAAACCTTATCATTTTCTGTGAAAGTTTGGTTATATTCAAGGAAGAAGCCCTACACGTTTTTCTGTAATAAACTAATTGACCTGTTACTGAAAGTGTCTTAAAGTGTTCATTGAGTATTGAATGTTTCTTTAATAGAATATTTACATGACTCGCATTTATCATGTGTAGCCTTGTCATTTGAATTTCTGAATAAGACCCCTCTCTTATAAGGCCAATCTCTTTTAAGCTCCCCTCTGGAGTCACGGGAAAACGAAGTTTGGATTGCCTAAATTAAATAAAAAAAATTCTTAAACAAAAGGGTAGTACTGATAGCTCATTAGTTAATTTTTTGTAATCTTAGAGTTTGGCTTCTTATCCAGTATTTCTCACAATAGAATTGGTATTCAGTTAATAAAAAAATTGAAACAATCATCATTGGAGGATGGCTTGAAAATGTCGTAAACGAAAGATAAGTTCTCAACGCTCTCTGATATCAATGAATTGCTTCATTGCGATCTAGCTGATCCGTTGAAAAAGTTACCTCCAAAGAACAGAGCAATACTCTCCGGAATCCGTATTGATATTTATCACAACATAACTGAAAAATATCAGCTGCGTTTCTCTTTTTTTTTTAGTAGTTTGATCATGATTTCCGACCATTTCCCAGCTGCTCTGCAAGGCTATCTCAAAAACTCGAAATAAAGGAGAAGATATTTCTTTGAAAGTAGTACAAACTGCAGAAAATATTTCAGTAATTACAGAATTTGTTTGAAAGCTGCTTTCAAATCACTCGCTAAGAGTACGGCTATTTTGACCACAAGTTTTAGGTCCAGAATAATCTCAGCAAAATGTATCTAAACTTTAGGGACGAAAAGAACTGACAAAGATTTCCTTGCTTTTAAAATTTGATGTAAGGCTTGTTAAACTTTCTTAAAAAATATAGAATGCAACTGTCATACATCTTTACAATTGAGAAATCAAAGACGTCTCGTATAGCTTCCTAGCCAATCTTTCAGTGCGCTGAAATAAAACTTAAACCAGTACATAATCCAACAAAATTTCTCCCAATTTGCGCAGCTGCAGAAAAATAACCATCGACTTGTTTCAATGATTTACAGCGAATTAACGGAGTTGAAGTGGAATATGACACTTGCTATTTGTATAATAATGGAAGAATTTGCTCACCACCGATGATCAAACAATATGACAATAGGTGGCAAGTGGTCTTCTTTTGTTCGTTTTTAGACTAGGTCGCTCTAGGCTAAATTGGATCTGAATGCTTATTGCGGAGTTTTTCATACCCTGCGCCCAGCCTCAGCTAACAGCATACTATTTGAATTTTCAACCAACAAACGCTGCTATTTCAATGGCAGCTCAAACTGGAAAACTTTTTATTGGGACACCCGGTACCCACGTAGATTACCAGCCATAAAAAAGCGTTTTGCTAGTGCAATGTTGCTGTTCTGCATAGCAATCCGGTGTATAACTTGCCCATGATATCAAAACGGGGAACCTAATAGTTGCGCATGTCTAGCATGTTTCGTTTTGAAACTTGGTGCATTTTCAAGCAATAATATTTTCTAAACGGTGCGGGGCAGAGCAAACTTCGATTGCAGGGTTAATATTTTTCACGAAAATGAAAGCCTGGTACACAATAGACCTTCTCCACATCCAGGAAGAGGGATTCAGGAGAGCTCAGAAATGGTCATTGATCGGATTCTGCTTCAAAGCTTCTGCTAAACGATCCAAAGTTCATCGGAAAGCCCGAGGCTTGCAAAGAAAGGTTTCAAACATGCAAAATGTGTGATGTTCCTGACAGGTTTCTAAGGTCATACTGGATGTTCTGTCTCCTTTGGCAGAGTCAGCCAACATTTTTCGCCCTTGGTAAAGCGTTCAAACGGTCAGATAAAGGCAGGTTTCAAAATTTAAAAAATGCAATGCGATCTCAGTAGTATTTTCAAGCGCGGAAAAACGTTTTAGAAATGTTTCTTGAAATGTTGGATGACGTATCAAATATGGGATCATTTGAAGAAATTGAGCTTTTATTCATCGTAGATTTTATGACGACCAGAAGTTTGAAAAAAACCAAAACCTTGAGTCGGTGAATTTCAGGTCAATTCAAAGTTAGTCCGTTGCAAACGTTATGAAACGGAATTTAACGTAACTGTCCTGAGAGCAACGGTCTTTACTCGAGATCTTCAATAATTGCTATGCAAACAGCTGGAAATATAACTACGAGGCAAAGTACATATAACTTTATTTGAACTAGCCGGCAACACTTCGTATAAAAGAGACTCTCTTTATTTATACAATCAATTAATGCTGTTTTATACTATACGAAGCGCCAAATGAGATTCCGCACACACTCAGTAATCATGTAAGCCTTTCGTTCATTTTTGTTCTTCAAAGGTAAACAAAGTTAATGACGCTTGCGTGAATTAAAGAGAAAAGACGCTACACATTATGTAAAAGATCAACATTGAAATGACATTGCAAACATCAGCGCAGGTTGTGAAACGTTTCGTATTGCTCTGCCGATATCATAAACCAGCGTTAAAAGTAATAACTTTAAACTGTCAATAGTTTTAATTTTGTTAATTTCTTGTCTCATGAGATACCATACAAGGGATCAGATCTTTAGTAATTACAGATCTTTGTGAACGCTACTGATTCTCAGTGCTGATCTAACCAAAAGAATCATACTTTTTCAATCGTAAAAAGGGCATAATGCTTTGGCATGGGCCTTAGAGGTAGTGTGTCGTGGGTGTGATTAGCTAGATCTTTAGATAAAACTAATCACGAAAAATCTAGTAATTAAGTATTCACCGAGCCTTTATGCTTTCAGGTTGTGCCTTCTCTCAGGAATAAAGGAANGCGTTAAAAGTAATCAACTCCAGAAAACTGTCAATAGTTTTAATTTTGTTAATTTCTTGTCTCATGAGATACCATACAAGGGATCAGATCTTTAGTAATTACAGATCTTTGTGAACGCTACTGATTCTCAGTGCTGATCTAACCAAAAGAATCATACTTTTTCAATCGTAAAAAGGGCATAATGCTTTGGCATGGGCCTTAGAGGTAGTGTGTCGTGGGTGTGATTAGCTAGATCTTTAGATAAAACTAATCACGAAAAATCTAGTAATTAAGTATTCACCGAGCCTTTATGCTTTCAGGTTGTGCCTTCTCTCAGGAATAAAGGAAGTTAGATCGCTATAATCTCCATGAATTTCCAGGAACCTCGAAATTACTGAAGCTTGCCTAATTCTATTATTCGCGTTTGTCTTATTTACCCAATCAGCTCCACGATAAACTGCCTTTAAACGCGAATCCTACTTTTCCATGATATTTCTAATTGGTAAACTTACCAGTTCTACGGAAACAATTTTGATCTCCCAAGACAACACAACTTCCTGGCAGCCTGAGATCATTATTTCACGAGGGAGGAAAGAATGATGAAATTTGACCAAGCTTTTAGGCCTATTTCACAGGCTTTCTGAGGATGCACTTCCACTTATTCATTACTAACTTTGAAGCGATTGGCCTTTTTGATGAATTAAATTTCACATCTAATTTTAAACGCTAGCTACATCAAACATCAAACCTTAGCAATCAGATGACTTATACGAGACAAACGTCTAAAAAATTTCATTCAACCAGTATAAACATGGTCCCAGTTTATTCAAAGAACCCTGCCTCGATGAAAGTATCAGTCCTGTTGGAAAAACATTAAGCACTTATAGTAAACAAACAACCTCACAATGAGCTATTGTATTTATAAACACATCGTGCTTCAAGTCCCGGTGCATTATTTATGCAATTTATTAGCAACAATCGTCTCTTTAAAATGATTACTGAGCTTCAGCTCCACCGTAAACATGTCAAAGGTTTGCTGCGATCTCGTCAGTATGCTTGACAATTAGGTACATTAACATCCTTAGGTTTTGGACTGGAAAGTTTCAGACCGACAAACTGCCAACAAATTTTGACATTTTTCAAGAGTTAACGTGTAAACAAACTGAAAAAGTGGCTCAAAATAGCACCACATTTCACTTATTCCATTTCACTAGGCTTGAGTTATTGTCAAACCTAACACTTTTAAGGCCACCAAATACACTCATATTGGGGGTCAAAATGACAAAACTAAATTTCACAAATCTCAAGCTCTCGCTGGAAAATGCAAAATCTCTAGTATAAATTTGCGCCTAAACAAAGTTGCATCGAAATAGTTTTCAATAAAAAACGAATATTAGAGATTTCTCAAATGTAGCAACTATTTGGAGCCACCCAGTAAAAAAACAGAACATTTGTTACTACAGTTGACATCCGTTACCTCGATCTCTCAGGGGAAATGAATTCGCTCAAAATAACANATTTGGAGCCACCCAGTAAAAAAACAGAACATTTGTTACTACAGTTGACATCCGTTACCTCGATCTCTCAGGGGAAATTAAAATTCGCTCAAAATAACAAATTTTCGAAATAATGGGCGGAGGAGATAGCAAATGTAAATTATAATAGAAAACAATATAATTAATTCAACGTCATACCTTTACCTAGCATCGTTCAAATACTTTGTAAAGATCGGGGAGGTTCGCAATTTGTAAAATCGTGCAATCTTCTGACAGCTTTCTTGGGGGGACAAGTCCGTGCCTTATTGCTGGGAACAAAATATGTTGAACAGTCCATTTCCACGGCCGCACTTTTGGAGTAGCTTCGTCATGGCAAGTGTCAGCGTGCACACCGGATAAACTTGAGTTCTCTGCGTTATCTAGAGGTTTGATATCGAGTTCGTTCTGGCCAAACGCAAAAAATGTGCTGCAAACATTGGCCAGGGTATGGAAGCATTCTTGCTCTGAATCCCAGTCAACCTAAAGAGAATAGATTAAAATCAAAATCTCACGACGGTCAAATTTATCGGTGCTCAAAGTTTGGGACAAAGGACACGTTCCAAAATTATACCGTCTTAACTTTTGAATTGTTTGAAAATATAAATTGCCCGAAAGTAAATATTTGTTCCAAAGAGGCCGCCTTGGGAAATTTATTTGGTTGAGATAAATATCACAACTCCGTTCTGCATCAAATTTTGCTGCAGAGAAAAAAGGACTTTAAGGCATCAAAATTATGTTTCAATCGATCTTTCCGCTCCATCGTTATGAACATTTGGACTAAAAAGAACTGGATTTACTCTCCTACGTACATATTAACTTCAAATCAATGACCAACACACATTTTCTTTACCAAAGAATTAAAACAAGACATGGCTTGTGTTTGGAAGCAAAAGAATATACTCATTACTACGCGAGTCCTTCTTTCATCCAAACGCTTTAACCCTATTGATTATGCTTTAACAAACATCCTTGTGCGGTTTGTCATCAGAATAAAGAAAACAAAAGAGAAATAATGTTCTTGCTCATTCGGTAAGAAACTCCTTCAAAACTAAAATGGTTTAGCAACACTATGAGGGCTTTAAGAACAAAGAGAATAGGAAATGATGTTTTGAGACGGCAAAGTGGTCTAACTATCCTTGTTCAGGAAACCGCTATAAGATAAGTCAGCTACTTTACAATAAGTAGGAGTTCCGCTTTTTCAGAGTGTTTAAATATGCTCATAGAGCTTCGCTGCTACTGTTCTGAATTGTCTCTATTAATAGAAGAAAGCATTGTTGTTGCAGATATTTCTCGTTTACGATCCCTCAAAGACAATTTGTCAAAAGTCTGAAGCAATCTAAAACACTATTGAGACTTGATATCAGTTCAAAATATCAGTTCAGCATTCATTTTCTAATATAGAAAGACTTTGCCTGGAGAAAACTTGTCCAGTGCGTCCTTTGCTATTCAACCTATTCAACATGATAACTTCTCTACGTAGACTTTTTACAGCTGCAATCAAAGCTATTAAATTGAAGTTTCACTGACTGTCGATAACAGGGACTATTGTGATAAGTACAACCTGTGTGTTATACAGAACTATTGGATAAATCAAGAAAAACGTACCCACTGTTTGAAAAATTATGCTGCAAAAAAATCCATGTCTTTAGCTCAGGGTGTTCTTTTAGTTCTAGATGTTCCTTGCTAATGACTCTTTAAAATGACCGATTAAATTTAGAAATGTTCTCAAAAACAAAGTTTTTTGTAATTATTGTGCATTGACCAAATGCACAGTATATATTGGCATGATTCTAGGCAAACAGTGTTAATGAGATTTGGCAAAATACTGATTTAGTATCGAAAGTGCACATCAAATTTTGAGAGCAAGATTAAGTTAAAGCCACAGTGAGACCAAGGATCTAAAATTTCACAAATTGGTTGCATATGCTATTTTTCAAGCAATGGACACATACCAGGTGAGTTCAAAAATGTATCGCCTGTTTGAAAAGCAAAATACAAAAACCACTCAACGGCTTTGAAAACCTCAAACTCCTTTGCCTAGCTGAGGCCTTATCTAATTTTGGGAATTTTCATGTAATTTAAAATGCACTGCACTGTTTTGCTGTCAAGCGAAGAATATTTTTCCATTGACTTTGGCTTGAGGAAAAAAAACGTGCATGGGTCTTTTCAGTTCACATTTTCAATTTTTAGGATGGTAAAAGACTGTTTTGCTTCCTCTAATCACTGCTTTCTTGGCAAGAAAACTTTCCACAGTGAAATATGCTCCATGTCCATGCTAGAGACAAAAGGACGTTTTTATCAAATCTGCATCAGATTTAACAGCGCTGTTTCTACTGTTTTAGACAAATTGAGGAAAGTTATTTTTTCTAAATTGTGATTTCTGAGGGAACTAACGTATCTAAAACTATGAGCAAAATCTCAAAAATTAAGTCAAAGCCTCATTAACACAAAGGATTTTAATTCGCATGAATGGATTGAATGCTTTTCGCAGTATGATTTTTCAAACAGGCCGTATATTTTTTTTACTCATCCGGTATTTTTACTCAGCCGATATAAAATAATAGATAGGGAAGGTAAAAACTCACATCAGTAGCCAGCCGCAGTAAGAACATTGGCAGTCTGTTCACATCGGGATTAAATTTCTTCAAAAGCAAAGGCAAAGCTAGAAGATTTCCTTGTTGATCAATTTCAATAGAGAAGTAATCACGCAGCATTTCAGCTTTTGATTGAAGCAACTCAACGACATATTTAGCAAGATCATTTTTAGGCCCATCTGACTGTGTCCAACCACTTTGCTCTGTCTCTAAAGCAAGCAATGCCAAATCGTAAACAGGAGCTGGACTTGATAACCGCATGTACCCAAAGTTGCCGAAATTAAAGATGACTATTTGGTAGAAGAGTTCCTTCGATAACTTTGCCGTGTTCACAAGATATAACTTTGTACTATGCTGTATAAGGGCTCGAGACCTGTCAACGCAGCCAACGAAAATGTGGTCTTCTAGCAATGTTTTCATGACAGAATGTTCCTTTTCATCAATGGCCTTGCGAAGATTTTTCACACTTGATAAACGAATGTCTCTGCGTGGATGTATTAAGGAACTGGTGTTCGTGTCATCGCGCTTTCTTTTAGCTAGCAAAAGAAAGATAAATACACATAGTACAGTAAGCGAAGCAACGTACGGAATCCTGTAAGTACCAGGGTATCCAGTAAGTTCTAATTAAAGCTTAAGTTATTTTTTAAGGATGTGCAATAATGCGATTGTGAATAAAACATGTAACCAGGGGACTGGGAAGGTGCCCCCAATAGTCTCAAAATTGAGCATAAATTCGGGCAAAATTGGTCGAAAATAGGGAAAAATTCGGGTAGGGCTGATGCCATGAAGGCATAGTTGCTACATTTCGCCATCGATTGCTATAATTTTACGTTTGCATCTTAAGAAAACACTGATAAACAAATCAGACTCGTTGATAAGCAAAAGATGTGTAGTTAAATGTGTTTTATTCACATTTGGCTACATAAAAATTGGACATCTTACAGAAAATCAGGAATTTTGGGTAAAGCTTTTTGAAACCCTTCCATACCAAAAATGCTGCATGCTACTATAATTTTACATACCATCGCCTTCAGATTTATAAAAAAAAAGAGAAAAAACCCTTACGCAAAACGAGGAACATCGCTGCTGACTTTGAATTTCAACTGGTCAAATTGCAAATATCTAATTATCGCAACTCCCACTTTAAGCCATGCCTGTTGTTGGGGGTCATGTATTCGGCCTGTATGGTAATCAGTCCCCATGCATAGATCGGGAGTACAATATATACAGAAAAACAAGCTCCCATGTCCCTTACGTCACTGCTTTACTGAACATGAGATTCCATTAAAATAAAAAAGTCTTACTCGGTTTTGATTGTATCGGATTATTTCTAGATCTGTCAATCACAGGGTTAGAATCTTGGGATTGATCATCAGCAATAGTCACAACTGCATTGGAATCTCCTGGAGAATCTGCTGCATCTTTAGATGTGTCAGAAGTCGACGCAAAAGTCCTAAGCAGAGAAGGTGAAGCTTAAAAAATATTCTAGCAATATAGCCATTCAATAGTGAAATTTTCTAATTTTGTATTTAGACATATATATTTTCTAATTTTGTATTTAGACATATATAGTAGTCACAAGACCAAGAGGTCGCCCCATCACAGCATGGTACAATCAAGTTTTAAAGGAACTCAAAGAAAAAGATGTAGATGTTAACAAAATAGACGATCTAGCAAGAGACAGAAATAAATGGAAACAAATAGTTGCAAAATTTTGACTAACTGTAGTGTAGAAATACGTAAAGCAGGTAGAGAAAAAAAGTTCTCAATGATGTACAGGCCTTCGCCACAGGATATGACAGATGGCTTAGACGTTTGAATTTTCTAACTTGAAAAATATTTGTTTGCGAACAATACTCGAAAGTTTTTCAGCTGCTCTTGTACGAAGAAGTTTCGAAAACATCCAGTTTATGAATAAACTGAAATAATTACTGTTGTGCTACATTATTTATGAGGAAATTTCAAGACCAAACCTGCTATCCTTTACGAGCCGGTAATACCCAGAAATAATCTAAGGATGCAGTGTTTGATGTTTCATAATTACTGCAGGATATTCTTGCTAAAGAGTAAAGAGTGAAAATAACTACTCGTCAAGACATGAATACATGTGACAAAGAAGTACATTTTTTTCATCTAATCATCAAGATTTTCCTCACCACTGAATCCGATTTTGTGACAAAGAATTTTAAATTTTAAGTTTCTATTGTCTTAAAAGAAGTACACAAAATGTATGGGAAAGAAAATGATTGTTTGACACCTACATGAAATTTTGAAATTTCCAACAAGTGAAATGGTGGTCTGAAACAAAATCGAGCATGGTTTGGAATTTGTCCGCAAATAGACAATAACGCTAAAGATGGTGGCTCCAAAGACCCCATCGTGCTTTGCTGCAAAGCATGCTGGTAAGAGCTCGCTGACGACCACCTAACGACGTAAAAATTTCAGTCTGCCATTTCGACCAGCTAGCTCGAATTCGAATCGACCTTGAATTCGAATGCGACATGGTTCAAAAGAAAGCCTTTCCAAAATCGAAAAAATAAATTTTTGATTCGAATTGAAGTTTCAATTAAAGATTCGCTTTCGAATTACAAAATTGTCCTATTTCTTTAAATTGATTCCTTGTTCGGGACATACCACATCTCGCCAAACTGCAGACCGAAAGTTTTACGTCGTAAGGCGGTCGTCAGGGACCTCTTTACAAGCAGGCTTTGCGCGGCCGCCATCTTTAGCGTTTTTGTCTATCAGCCAGATTTAATTTACCGTTGCGACTACTTATGTTGCACAGCTAATTGCGTCAGTTTAATTCAACTTTTCTGTTCCAGTGATAAAATGGGTCGTAGCATATGTGCATTATCAAATTTGATTCAGATAATTTATTACTGTTAATGAAAATGTACTGTCCTTTGACAAGTCACAATAAATAATAGACCAGTCCGATTTTATCTTAGTTAAAATCCTTCGTTAAAATTCAAAATATAGTCGGCGTTTTTTGTCAATTTTTTGGAGGTCAAGTTATAAGCGATTTCTTGAAAATTGTTGGTTTTGAAACGGCCTATGTCGATCGAAACAGTCGACCTTATTTCTAAAGACTGAACTTGAAAGGAGAAAGAGAAAAAACGTTTTTTCTATCGATACAAATATCAATACACAGCTTGAATAGGTGAAAAAGCAATTGATGACCTTGAATTGAAAAGGCAAAGACAAACTGACAACTTTCCGCAGATACCTTATCGATGCAGAACTTTTCTCATAGAAGGCATCAATCTTTTGTTCCCTGGCATCAGTCCTCACCATCTGGTGGGCATACACCTTGTCTTTCTTACTTTTTTGTTCATTCAGTGCCTCCGCAGCGCTCTCGGTAATATCTGAAAGTCAAAATAACAAATTGAAACAAAAGAAAAGGACACACAGAGTAAACAATTTCTTTCTGTCAGCAAAGAATATGTTTTGCTTGGTGAGCACAGTTTCCAAGGCACCATAGTGCAATTCAAAGGGTGTGCCATAACAAGTACCCACTCTTCACGCGCAGCAATAAATCTTGCACGAGGCCAATGTTGAGGATGAATGACGTAATCTTTCATCACAATCCCAAATTTTTGTGGATTTTCGGTGGGCTGCCTCTCGAATTCTAAGCAATTTCTTTAAAATCATTTATTTGGAAGCAACCTACATCGATCGAAAAACAGTGATAAATTTTCCTTTAGGCAGATCTAAAAAGGCAAAAAATCTTCGATAAAAGATGGGGAGTTAGAAATTGATTAGTTATGATCTGTTGCAAGAGCGGTCGTTGAATTCGTTTTCTTATTATCAGTAGAGTCTTTGTATTGATAACAGTATTAGTTTACTCTGCTTCAGCCCTCAGAAATTTTGACTGGTGTATTTTGATCGATTTAGGCTGTTTCCAAAACAAATGATTTTCGAGAAACCGCTCATAACTCGAGAAGCAGCAACCCGCAAAATCGACAAAAATTTGCCAGGTATAATTTGGCATTTTGAAAAAGATTAAGGCCAATTTTGCATTGCCTATCAAAAGTGCGTACATTTTTATGGGGCAACCGGTAAATCTCACCCTATGAAGGATACAAAAGGAATTGATGCTGTATATAACATGTGAGATTTCAGCCTTGCGTTAGGTCCCTTAGAAGCCACATACATCAAGGCACAAAACCCATTCCTTTGCTGAAAAACAAATGAAAAGTACTTTTTGGCACACACGGTAAGAAAGCCCTTTCGAAAACTTAGAAATTATATTAACATTTTACATTTGAAAACAGAATCTAAAGATGATGATATCGCATCAGCAGTGTCAAGCAACGCCTCAGATTTGCGGCAACGATCGAAAATGATAACCTGTCCTATTTCCGAATGACTTAAGAGGCAGTTCATTGCTTGATTGGTTCAAATCTTTGTCCATCGAATCAATAAAACTTTGTAGAGGTATTTGTCAGACAATCTTTACTTGAAAATCCTCCTAATAAAAGCATCAAATTAAGGTTATTGCCATAGAAGAAGTAACTGGTTGCCTGAAATGATTCAAATGAATGTTCATCTTGAATAGCGGTCTCCAGGTGATTTACTCTTTGCACTTTGATATATTCGCAAAATTACGATTAATTCAGTTGTAAGATTTACACGGGAACAAGTTGCTTCGTTCCAAAACACGCCAAGGAGTTACGCTCGGAAAGAGAGACGAACACAATTATTCTGGTGTCCTGAGACTGTTGAAGTTTTGGGCCGATTTAGAACCAGAAATTTAGAATCAATGGCTTTTGGGACTAAAGGCTTTTGCAGGATTGAGGGTGAAAATAACTTGAGTTAAAAATTGTCTACTTGGCATCAAGTTGCCAATCTATCAAACATTTCAAACTTTAGTATTTTCATTGCCTTTTATAAATTGGTTGGTTTACCATTTCGGTGAATTGCGCATTGGCAACCAATTGCGAATTGGTGAATTGCGAACCCTGGTGAATTGGTGAATTGCGAACCCTGCTTGCACCTTGGCAAAATGTCACTTTGGCATTTATTCGAACGTAAAAATTGTTGAGTGTTTCCATTTCCATATGCCCATACAGTTTAGGATAATTTAGCAAAAGAGGAAATGTAGATCAAATACTCACCAGAAATTGATGTTGAGCCAAATGTAGGAATGAGGGTTTGTGTGTAATAATGCCTGGATTCGTTAGCACCTAATAGCTTTGCATCAACTGCCTTTTGAATACTTTCAATAATCAAATCTTCATGCAGAAAGTGAACTTCGTGTTTGGTCGGGTGAACATTAACATCAATATTGCTTGGGGCAATAAACAAACTCATGTAAACAAATGGATGTTTATCTTTTGGTAGATAGTTAACGTAAACAACTTCAATTGCTTTGCGTAGATTTGTGCAGTCAACAAGCCTGTTGTTGATAAACAGCAAGAAAATCACCTTCTTGACAGAAAAGTTTGCATTTGATATGAAGCCATTCATCTTGAAACAAAGCTTTGCATCTTCAACAGCAACCTCAAGTAACTCTTTCGCAATTGTTGGTCCATAAATTGTCTGTATATTATCTTTCTTTGATGATTTCGATAATGTTCGTACATCAGCTATACTTTCTCCATATTTCTTCAAAGTGAAGCCAATACCTTCATTATGTATCGCATATTTACTAATAACATCCATGACTTTACCATGCTCTTCACTACCACTCTTCAAAGCTTTTCTTCTCACTGAGACATTGTAAAATAAGTCTTCTGCAACTATTTGAGTACCTGTGTTTCCAGCGCATGCTTTTGCATCACCTGTAATAAAGTGGATAACTAAACTCATAAATCTAACTATACGCTGAAGGGGCAAGCCACCATTCAGATACTGTAAGAGCACTTGCCTAATAACCTGCTCTAGATTGACTAATGAAAAAAAAAGTTGCTAGACCGAAGTCCTTGGGCGTCAATTTTAAAAGCTGACAGTAAAGTTTTTGGAGCTTTTTTGCGTCTCATTAATTGCACAACAGGTCAATGTTTTCAATTTAAGTTCAAGGGAATAAATATTTCAGTGCTGCTGGTTAGTTTTCTGATGTTCGAGTCTTAGAAACCCAAATTTCGAAGAATTTTTGCATCAATGTTTTCAAGCTAATAAGTTAGGCGATCCGTCATAAGAATGAGACTCGCTAACGTAATCATTTCAACGTACAGTAAAACCATGAGTCATAGATGTAGCCATTGTATGAGTCCAGTCAGATAGAGGAGCAAAACTATAACAATTTTACAGTGTAATAATCTGACAAAAAGTACTCGGTAAAGTACCATCTCTAAAGCACTTGAACAATGGAAAATACCATGATTACAACATGCTGCTTTTATTACTTACCATTTAAAATTGTCGCAAAGGCATACAGCAATAATATTATTATTTTTTTTTATATTCTCATAAGATTTACAATAACAAACAATAAATTACAAAACGATACCAACAGGGAACATGGAAATACATAACAACTCTGCGGCCATTACACTTAACATAGAGACACAAATGTTACAAAATAACTAAATATAAAGGAGGAAAATTTTACACGCGAGAGGAGGTTTTTACAGCATAGTCGCCAAATCCCCAAAAAATACTGCACGAATGGCCAACGCATCCCCTGCCCGATCAAACGACACGAAGGAAAGCCCCCCAAGCTACCAAACCAAACGAAAGACGCACCAACCACCCAGTGCAATCCCTCCCGAAAGATGCGGTGCCCATACTGGTTTTTAGCAACAACTTATTGGAACCGTTCTGAGGCCTGAATACAATTTAATGCTGCCTCAAGAATTTTCGTATTTGAATCAAAAGGTAACTGTTCGTGGCTATACAGGATGATTTGCTGCAGTTCTTCATTTGAAAGGTTTAATAAGCCGTGAGGTCGCAATATCGTATTTACACTGTCGAGAAGATCACGTCTATTTACATCATAAGCATGGCAGAGCAGCAAAAATGTTCCGTATCCTCAATACCATCATTTATCGGGCACAAGGGATTTAAAGTATCCCTAAAGATATGTTTGAATTTGTGAACATTTAGCTTACTGAGTCCAACACGTAGCTGTGTTAAAATGGATAAACGCTTTGGGTCGTGAATGCCGTCGACTGATTTAGAGGGTGGACGAATGAGAGCTAATAGTTGTTTCTTGAAAATATTCACCGAGCGGGATTGTCTAATCTCAGGGTCGAGTCCTATAAGATTATTCTGTAGAAGTCTAGCAAATCATTACCAAACTACAGCCAAAAACACTGTAAAATAAATCTGTGTTTGGCCATAGACCTACCATTATTTTGCAAAATAATGCAGACAACGTATCATTTAAAAGGATTGGAACACGATTCTTGTAAGTATTGTATAATTGTGGATACTGAAGGGAGGTTAAGTCGCTAAGCAATTTAGGAATCCTTTTTGCAAAATTTTCAGATTTACATCGTTCAAAAGTAGAGAGCATAGTAAATAGTAAATGCAGTAAGATTTCGCAGAGAGTGACTGACTTAGGTGCTGTACGTCATGGAATTTACTGTGGTCGGATTTGTGGGATTTTAGGCCTTGGATTGTAATTTGCCTGGTTTATGGTTACGGTAAACGTTTGTAGCACAAGATTGGGTTTTCTCTCCCCAAAAGCCAAAATATTAGCGGAATCTCTTTAAGCTATACATCATTCGATGCGTAAGAATGTAGGGATTCTAACCATATCAAAATAATTGGCAAAGATTGTAAAATAATTTTTTCCAGGCAACTTTATTGCTTAAGAGAGCATACCTCCTTCAAAAGCTATTTTGTACCCTTGCGTTTAACGTAACAAAATCTAACTTATATCAACAGGAAGCGCACATCCTAAGCTACCAAAAAGTGTCTCAGATTCTTTAAATTCCTCCTTCCCTTGAAAATATACGTTGTCATAAATTTGCAAATAATTTCTCTGCCCTCCCACAGTTGTATTGGGCTATAAAAGGCGGACCAGAGGACATACCAAGATTCCGAGACACGTTTTGCTTGCCTGAAGCATGCTCTGGTAGTGCGCAAAATGTGGAGCCATTCGATTGGTTCCTTTAAAAAATAGCTTTTTCGTACCTGCACCTAGTGGATTTATAAGTCCCGAAAAAGGGCTTT